>SZWC01004037.1:133313-174629 GCA_023375785.1 Penium margaritaceum
GACAGACTGCCAGTGCTCAACCCACGGAACAGATGCGGACGGGAGCCCAAGAACATGACCGGGGGGTCCCCACGAAAGACAGTGTCAGTGTGACAAGGGAGACCTCTGGCCAACGAAGACACACTCTCACCTCCCTAATCGCGAAGGTGAAGATGTTGGAGAAGAGACTGCTCCAGCTGGCGCTCGCCATCGACGGACGCTACGGAAGAGGGAGGAGACGAACCCGAGGGAGGTGCGAACCACGGAGGTGGGATGTACGCCGAAGAAGGGGGCCCGGCATACATGGGTGCTCCGTAGGACGATGGCCAACCCCACGGGTATGGGATGGGGGGTGGAGCTATGGAAACGCCAGCGGTGGAGTAGATCTGTGCCGAGGTGGAGCTGACATGTCGAGAGACGGAGGTGGAGCTAGAGTTGGTGGTGGAAGAAGACGGAGAGCCGCCGGTGCGACCCCAGTGCGCACGCATAGAGCGGGCCAGGCGCAGATCGTCACGAGGCGTAGGGCACGCACGAGCAGAATGCGCAGAGGAACAACAGTTCCAGCACACAACCTCACCAGGGACACGGGATGGTGCAGTATCCTTGCCCTTACCCTTGCCCTTTCCGCGACCACGGCCACGCCCGCGCCCCTGGGAGGCGAGAGCTGTGGCCGTAGCTGCCGAGGAAGATGAGGACGTGGAGGAGGCGGCGGCAGCCGATGAAGAAGCAGAGGAGGAAGCGGTGGTGGCTGTTGCAACGCCGGCGACTGCAGCGCGGTGCAGGCGTTTGTTCTGAAGGCTGGTCCACCAAGCAGCGAGCCGATCAGCAACGAAGTCCCAGAGAGCGCCAATGCCCGGTGGGGAATCAGGAGGAACGGGTTGAGAAGCAAGACGCAGCAGCTCATCAGATTTGACGTCGTGGAGGAGGTCTGACAGCTCGGGAATCAACCCGTTGACCATGGTGTGGACAGCAGCTAGCTGGCCTGGCGCGGCTTTGTCGAGCTCACGAAGGAGCTTGAGCCCGCGTGCCCAGTAGGCGTTAGCCGACTGGTCAGCACGCATTATGAGCGTGTTGAACTGCACAATGAGGGCACTCAAGGCTGCCTGACCAGTGATTGTGGTGCGACGGCGAAGCATGGTGTAGGCACCAACAGGATCAGGTAGATGCTGCACGACGGGATCGGCGTTGTAGGTACCGAACTCGTCGACAAGCGTCTCTGGCGCAACAGCAATGAGGGCACGGACAGCGCGGGCAGACTCAGCAACGACAGGCGTAAAAGGTGTGACAGCTGGGAAATAGTATTCCCACAGACGCCCCCCCTGGGCCCAGGCGCTGAAGCGGGTTTCCCAGGAGGAGAAGACGAGTCCGGCGGACAGGACAGGCGGCTGCGAGAAGAAATCATGCTGGCGCGTGATAGGAGTGGGATTGGTAGCAGAAGGCGTGACAGTAGTGTTTCCGACAGCGGTGCTAGAAGAAGCGGGTGTGGAGGAAGTAGCCGTAGTGGTGCTAGCGCTGGAAGCAGCGGTGGGGACGGAAGCAGCAGGGAGGCGCTTAAGCACAATAGCTGCAACCTCATCAGCAAAGGCGGCACGATTATCATCGACGAGCTTGAGGCGGTCCTCAGCCTCGCGCTGCGCCTCGAGAGCGAGGCGCAGCTGGCGCTGCAGGTCAGCTATGACTGATTCGTCGTCACTCGGCATGGTGATGACGACGAGGTCCTGCCGGACAGATTTCGGCAGAGTTTCCCCTGCCCCAGTGGGTGTGGAAAAACTGGACGTGCCCAAGGCACGAGGGATGTGTGCTGTAGAACAACCCGACCCCAATCAGACAAGCAAGAAGATCCCGTAAGAGAGGAAAGGAGGCAAGGAGACAGAGCAGCAGCCAAGGACCCTCACAAAGCAGAAGCAGAAGGAGGTGGAGGCGGGTGCAATAAGGCAAGGAGCGGTGGAACAGCAGCAGCGGTTGCAGCTGAGACAACGGAGACAGTGGATGTAAAGGGGATCACCAGAGCAAGCGCTTCGGTGATGAGGATGGCTCCAAGAGTGGTGAAGGCTGCAACGATGGAGATGGCCACTGTGATGACGCTGGTGACGGTCGAAGGAGCAGATGAGGCAGCAGCAACAGCACCGAAGGTGGAGGTACGAATGGAGGAAGCGGCCGCAGACACGTCAGATGCAGCCGAGGCAGTCGCGGAAGCAACAGCACACGCGGCTGCAACAACCTGAGTAAAGATATCTGCAGCTGTGGCAGCCACCGGACCGGCTACAACAGCAGCTTCGGTGTATGACTCAGTAGCGCGTCCTGCCGAGGTTGAGGCGGAGGCGCGAGAAGCTCGGGCAGCGGCAGCAAGTGTGGCGACGGTTGCTGCTGCAGCGTTGACTACCACGAAGGCCGTGCGCGTAATCCTGGTGGCCACGGCAACAACGTCGTGACCTATGACAGAGGACACACGAGCAGTTGCGGCGTCCACCCCAACGCAAATGTGCGGATGCTCGACACCCCCCGGGAGAACGGGAAAGAGGTGAGCTTACCGGTATGGAGGGCCGCACTGGCTGTGATGGTAAGGTTGCCTCGACGGAGGCAGTGTCACGGTGGATGTGGCGTTGTCGTGCCGAGCTCTCCCCTGAGTCGCCACCGAGATCCTCCCAGTACGCCAGCGTGACGGCGGCCACCACCAGACGGTGGTGCGGAGACTACTAAAAGGCTGCTAGTTGTGCGCCAAGAGAGGTCGGGAGCGCAGCTGCACGTCACGTTGCTTGCTGCTGCCGCCACACTGCTTTTGCGGCTGCTGTGGTGCAGGTGACGCTGCTGCAGTGGTGGTGCTGCTGCTACTGCTGCTGCCATGCTGCTGCTGCAGTGTTCCTGCTGCTGCTATTGAGCTACTGTTGAGCTATTTGCTGAGCTGCTGCTGAGCTGCTGCTGAGCTGGTCCTGAGCTGTTTGCTGAGCTGCTGCTGAGCTGCTGCTGCTGAGGTGCTGCTGGGCTGTTGTTGTGGAGCTGTTGAGCTAGAGCCACTACTGCTGAGATGCTGCGGGGCTGCTGCTGCTGCTGAGCTACGGAAGCTGAGCCGTTGTTCACGTTGCAGCTGCTGCAAATGCTGCTAGGAGACGGCGACGGACCCCCCCACGCTGCCAAAAATTTTTTGGCAGCGTTTCCCCCGCCCCAGTGGGCGTCAGAAAAATGGGAAGGCCGTGGGAACACCTGTAGGTACCTGTTCTAACTCCACCCAACCCAGGAATAGAGGGGAGCCCAACCAGCAGGGGGAGGGGAAGACCAAAGAGCCCTAACGGCAGATTGCCGTCACCCGCTACTGTTGATGCTACAGCAGTTAGCTGCTGCTGTGCTGGTTGTTCGTGACTGCGGGGTGGACATGCGACGCCAAGAGTGGCAGTCGCGGGTTTGGCCCAAAATACGTGGGCGGCAGGTCGATCCGCCGCCCGTCTTCCACGCAGGCTGCTCTGATACCAGAAGTTACAGTGCTAGACCAGCAAGTGACAGCTAGACTTGTGCAAGGAAGCAACCATGCACAAGGTCTGCATCAGCCATAGCGAAGACATACGTGAAAGTTGAAGTGAAAAGCGTTAGGTGAGTAACGAGCCACAGGGGTGTTACGGGCAGGAGGGAGCGAGCGAGCAGCGAGCGAGCGAGCGAGCAGCGAGCTCGAAACTGGTGGATTCGACCTCACCTGCCCACAGAACAATTTCCTAGCAAAAACTAGGTCACCGTCCAAGCAACAATCTGTCTAGAGGATAAACCCGGTTATGCTCATGACCAATTGTGCACCAATGCATGTGAGAAATGCAAATAAGGCTGGCAAGCTCTGATTGAGCCTCTCCATGGCTCGTCTTCTCAGCTTCTGGTCACGACGTGTNAGCGTTAGGTGAGTAACGAGCCACAGGGGTGTTACGGGCAGGAGGGAGCGAGCGAGCAGCGAGCTCGAAACTGGTGGATTCGACCCCACCTGCCCACAGAACAATTTCCTAGCAGAAACTAGGTCACCGTCCAAGCAACAATCTGTCTAGAGGATAAACCCGGTTATGCTCATGACCAATTGTGCACCAATGCATGTGAGAAATGCAAATAAGGCTGGCAAGCTCTGATTGAGCCTCTCCATGGCTCGTCTTCTCAGCTTCTGTTCACGACGTGTAAATCGGCAAAGTAATCTCTCACTGGTCAGACACCTGCACCAGTGATGTGAGTGTGCAACGAGGCCAGAGGTCACCGTGTGATAATGACATGAATTCAACACAAAGGTGGTCTCCTCAAGGCACCGGAACAGCTCTCCGAGTGCCCGGGTCTCGCCCACCAAGAAAACAACGTACTACCGCCTAAATTCGCACCATAAATAATTATGAGACAGTTCCACAATGGAAATGTACTCCTTGTGTCATGGTCCACAACGGTTACAAATTACTTGGGTTTCTGGGTACGAATAATGACGCAAGCAAAAAAACTTTTGAGGGGGCCCGGCGGAAGCGTGCTTGCTCGGAGGCTCTAAGCAAGCATGCTCAACGCTCTGAGTCAGAGCGTTACGCACAGTCGGGCGAACCCAAGCGCAAACTGTGCTTGGACGTCTATGGCGTCCAAGCGTCGTGCACCGTGGATTAGCGTGCTCAATGCCCACCGCGCAGATTCGAACGGGCTCTGGTCAAATTTCATCGTACGTTTCTCACCCACCCCCTGTTCCAGAAGGGCTCAAAACTTGGTCCCGGGTGGTCGAATTAGCTTTAAACAAAACACCGTGGTGAAAAGTGGTGCAAATTCAAGCGATACTACGGTATGAGCAGTGCCCAAAAAAATCTCAGAACCAACGTCCAGACATCACAGACGGCTTTTCGAACATCGGAAACCCCACAACAGCAATCGGGTCTCCTCGTCGCACCAGTACAGTCAACCGGGTGCGCGGGTCTCATCCCACCGAGAAAACTCTCCTACCTCCTAACAAGCCCACATGGCTGCCAGAACGCATCGACCGCGTCTCGCCGGCGCTGTCGTAGGTGCTGGAGAAGTCTCGGTGTAGTCCGGAGGCCCGTTGTGTCGTCACGCCCTCCTCTGCCATATACCCAGAATGTGGGTATATCGGTAAACTAGCAGTGTCGGTCGTGACGGGTGGAAGCCACACAAATCAACACTCCCCTTGGCTGACATAGCCGTCCTCGCCAGAACGAATGAACAAAGGCATGGAACAACGTATCCCAAACCACAATATGCACTAGGCAATCATACATACACACCTCTGCTACTCACTGAAGGTCTCCCTAGACACTGGCACATGCTACCAAGTGTCTGGGTCTTGACCATGAGAGGAGGGATGCACACGTGCACAAACCAGTGAAATGCCCATCACACACATGTTAGGCAACACTATGGACTCCTCGTGACATTGGCGGTACCAGGGCCCGGGTCTCGACCGCGATGAGTAATCCAACACAATAGTATCATCATCCAAACACATGATCATGGGAGGATCTCCTCGTAACACGGGTGTAATGCACCACGTGTCCGGGTCTCGACCAACAGCTCGCATGCACATGCCACACACAGTATAGCCACACACCAAGACACACGGTCACATGGTCTCCTCGTGACACTGGTACAACGCACCAAGTGTCTGGGTCTCAACCAACAGGGTGCTACCATGTACATGCAGCTGTGCAGGCACGCAACATGAGCCACATGCGGGATGCTGTAGATGCTCACAACAGAACATGGACCTCGCCATGCATCTCCCATGACATCGCGTCAGGTTGAGGTCCACACAACACTCCCCCTGGGCAGATGAACCTGGCAGCGATGTCCTCAATGGAGATGCTGATGTCGTAGCTGGAAAGATCCAGGGCGATGAGTCATGTGGTGTGTCCAACATGGAGAGATAGCTCCCCTTGTCACGTGCGAATCGACTCCCTTCCTCAAAGACGAAGTGGTCTCTCCGGCTATGACTCCTCACGTCGTAGCTGCATCACCTGGGGAATACCAGTCCTCGCGTGACTGCCAAGGGTCCCAACTCATAGTCTCTCCTGTCTCCACTCTACCGCGATGCATCTGTGTACGTTAGAGCAAAGGGAATGGGTGAGCAGCACACATGCGTGGATGAAGTGGCGGAGCTAGCCTCTGATACGGGATAGCACACCCTGAGGCACAAGGGTGTACTGCCCGAAGAGGAGAGCTGGAGCGACGAACCGGATCACCACTCGTGGTTGAAGATGACAATGGAGCAGGTGAGTCAGGTGGATGAAGGTGCGTGACGGTAGTAGAAGGAGGAGCGATAATGGGGTCGACAGGAGCCAGGATGGTGGAAGCCGAGGGCACGCTCACCTCTCCTGCAACAGTGTCTCCAACGGACGTCATACTCGGAGCTGGTACAAGATCCTCCCTAAGTATGGGTGTGCTAGATGCTGCTGGCGGAAGGATCGTACCGATAGCAGTGATGCTCCCCTCCTCTGAAAATCGCTCACGCACTGCTATCATCTCCCTCTGTAGCATGACTACACGCTCTTGTAGATCAGCATAACTTGTCTCAGACATGTCGAGGTGGCCTATGTCAGCCTGGTGTAGGATAAACTCTGCCTCACGGGATGCTGCACATGCAAACTGCACAACTCGTGAGTACAGCACCATCTGCATCTCTGCTGCTCAAGACGATGGAACTGGTGCTACTACATCCTCATGGGGGTCAACCAAGCCCGCAATGTGTTGAGACACTGGAACATTGCATGCAACTACAGGTGTCGCATCCACATCACAACTCGTGTCTGTCACACGAGGAGTCAGCGATCGCATGCCGAGAGAGAAGGAGAAGGAGGAGTCGTCAGAGTCCGTGGAGCATGTAGAAATGTCGTCCGTGTAGGTACTGCCACTCTCAGCGTCCATGTGATCAACAAGGTCACCAGCAGGTGAACACGAAGGGGCATAACTCAGCTCCTACTGACGAGGTGACTCTATCTGCGTGTAAGGATCTGCACCACTGTCCTCAACTGCCGCCGTAGTGGACACAGGTGTGCAGGGCTCCGGCTCGACAATGTCCATCAAGACGACCAACAAGCGCAGTTGGTGCTCACGCACTGTCTCGCCGGGAAGGCTGGTCGTTGCCACCTGCTCAATAATGGAGTGTAGACCACCATCTAACTCCGTCAAGTATGTCGCTGCTCTATTGTGGGTACGGGAACCCGGAGACTGGAGGAACATGGATGGCTCCTCACGCTGAAGCTGGTCCTCATGTACCGCAGATGAGACAGTGGAACCTGTTGTGTCTGCTGCAGCATATGTCCCAGCGATGTCTCTCAGAACTGCTGCTTTCAAGAATGCCTCAACCTCCAAAAGACCAACCGGCCGACTCTGCTCATGTACTGCGATTGCTGTCAAACTGGTGTGAATCTCGTGCGCCAACGCCCCCGGACATCCGTGTGGGGCATCTCGATCCGCACAATACTGTTGTGCCACCACCAGGCCGTTACTAGTCGGAGTCACGAGTGGCACCGTCAAGGCACGCAGGACCTGCACTGCTCTTGATGCAACCTGCTGTTGCAGAATATCCGGTTGCTGCCACAGCGTAGATGTCGACCTTAATGACATGCACGTCCCAAGTACCCCAACATCCACCGGACTGGTGCGAGTCTGATGTACGCTCTCCCCCAAAAATATTGTGGATGCATATCGATCCGTACAAGACTCCTGTGCCACTCCTGGGCCTCCACTGGTCGGAGCCGCGAGTGGCACCGTCCAAGAACACCGTGCCTGCGTTTCTCCTGATTTCACCTGCTGTTGTGGAAGAACTGGATCCAACCAGGACGATGAAAGGCAAATCTCCACCATGAACGCCATGTCGGGGTCAGACTCCACGCCATGTGCCGTCACCGTATCATCTAAATCTGCCTGAGCTGACGCTCGGGTAGCACGGCCCGGCGCAATTGCGGATCCTGCCGCTACTGTCACATTAGGCAATGCGCGGTGACCACACTCCCCCTCAATAGGTACAGCGACGGAGGCGGAGGAGGTGGAGGAGGTATCAAAACCGGTGCAAGCACAACGTGCGGAGCGCTGACGCCGATGTCGCGGAGTCACTCGACTGGAATGACTGCATGAAGACATGTCATCGCGAGATGGCGTCGTGGTCGCAACAGAGTGGAGGATCGAAAGGATGGTGGCAGCCTGGGACTCGCTCGCATATGGAGCTGAAGGTACTCCATCGAATGAGGAAGGAGGAGAAGATGGAGGAGATGTGATCAAAGAATCCGTTGACAAACGAGTAGCAGAAGCACGCTCAGTGACGACGAGGTCACAAAGCCGCTACACCGTCTGTCGGGGGGCGTGGATCTCAGCGAATATGCTCGCCAGAGGTCCAGCTAAGGGATCTACCAACGCCGGCAGATCCGTATGCTGTGGAGGACGCAGGCTTGGACGAGGCTGTAGCCAAGGTGGATGCCAGCCGGGAGGGCGCGTCCAATAGCGATGCCAACCATGACGTCCATCACCACAGTAGTAGCAGACAAACGCACAGGGCGCCTGCTCAGATGTCCGCGCACTCATGTTGTGCGCTGGATGATGGATAGGTACCGAGGGCACCTACTCCCGGTGGTAAACACCAAGCCACGGGAGAGAATGAGGCCAGTAGGTACCGTCACTCATGGAGGTCACGGCGTCCGGGTCAGCAAACGTGACCAGAGAGGACGAGCTGCACCACCATAGCACGCCCGGAGACTACAGTGTAACTAACTGTGGCCACTAATGCTGCTGCCACTAATAGAGCGAAGACTGCTCCAAGACGAGAAGGGGTGGCGGCTGCAGGTGTGGCCGCTGCTCTAAGCGGTAGACGACCCAGCCCTCGGAGATGGTAAGACTCATATCCGCCGTCGATCCTACGGGGTGAAGTGCGTGCACCTATCTACGGGCCCCAGGAAGACGCCGATCCAGGACGCGCCTCAAAGCAGAGATCGCCGTCGACGACAGTCCAATGTCGGCTGAGAAGGCAAAACTGCAAGCTCTCGCGCAGCCGCCGCACTATGTAGTCATTGACACTGCACCACCTGATGCTGCTATTGCGGCTATGAAGCTGTGGCTGCTGCGGCGGTGGTAGTTGGAAGATTACCTTTTTTGTGTCGTTATTCTCTAGCCCCCAGGCCCCCCTTTCTGTTTTTTTTTTCCTTTTTTTCTTCTTCGCCCTCAGCTAACCCCTCTTTTTTTTGTTGCCCTCAACCGCCACCTTTTTACTCTCTATCTCTCTCTCTCCCCATCCCCACCCCTTTTTTCCCAGGCTTCTCGTCGCTTTTTTCTTTCCTTTTCTTTTTCCTTTCTCTTTCTTTTTTTCTCTCACCCCGGGTTTGCCCGTCTACCGGTTCTAGATTGCCCCCAGAATGGGGGCAGGTCAGGATGGAGGGGGGATTAAAAAAAAGTAGGTGGCGATTTCAGATCGCCCTCCCCCCTCGCTCCTTGCTCGCTCACCAAAAAAAAAGAGCGAGCAAGCGAGCGAGTGAGTGAGTGAGTGGGGAGAGGAGGGGGTTGGTCTGCCCCTCCCTCCATCCGTCGGCGGATGGGGCCGACGGAGCCGACGGCCCAATCCGAGGGGCCCCTCGGAGGGGCTCGACGGGGCCCTCCGAGGGCCCCCTCGAGGAGGGGGGGAGGGGAGAATGGGACCGACGGGCCCCCTCCTCGGAGAGGTCCCCGGATGGGGTCGAGGGGGACCCTTCGAGGGGGCGAGGACCCTCACTGGAAGGATGCCAGGCCCTCCTGCAGCAGCAGCTGCAGTGGCGGCTNCTACTACCGCCGCCGTTGCAGTGGGTACTGCTGCTGCTGCTATGTGCTGCTGCTAGTGACACCGCTACTGCACTGGCTGCTGCTACTGCCGCTGCTCCAGTGGCTGCTGCTGTTGTTGCTTTTGCTGTTGCCGCCGCAGTCCTAGTGCTGCTATGCGCGGCTCACCACCCCTGTGGCATTCACGTGCAGTCGCTTTGAGCTCCCTCACGTTGCTGCCGGCGTGGCGCCGCGTGGCGCGTTCTCTTTACGTTCCGCCCACTGCTGCTGCTTCTCCTACTCACACGCCCCCCGGTGCTCTAATACCACATTGGAAAGAAATTTTGGGGCATGCAGGCCCATGCAAAAACGAACATGAGCTCTATGTGTGAGTGCGATGCAAGACGGCAAGAATTTGGCGAAGTCTGGAACGGTGAATATAAAGAACAAGGTGAGTTTACAAATGAGCCCCTAGCGGGCTTGTATAGGGGCGCCGGTAGCTAACCGTACCGGGCCCCGTCACCCCTGCTGAACCCAAATGAGTCAACAGGGAGAACACACTACATACACCACAAAAGCAACAAAGGTGGTCTCCTCAAGGCACCGGAACAGCTCTCTGAGTGCCCAGGTCTTGACCACCGATAAAATATGAGCAGTGCCAAAAAAAATCTCGGAATCAACGTCAAGACATCACAGACGGCTTTCCGAACATCAGATGCCCCACAACAGCCATCGGATCTCCTCGTCGCACTAGTAGAGTCAACCGGGTGCGCGAGTCTCAACCCACTGAGAAAACTCTTCTACCTCCTGACAAGCCCACATGGCTGCCGGAACGCATCGACCGCGTCTCGCCGACGTTGTCGTAGGGGCTGGAGAAGTCTCGGTGCAGTCTGGAGGCCCTTCGTGTCGTCACACCCTCCTCTGCCATATACCCCGAATGTGGGTATATCGGTAAACTAACAGTGTTGGTCATGATGGCTGGACGCCACACAAACCAACAGGAACCACCAGGGTTTGCATGAGGGATCTGCACGAGTATGAACATGGCCAAGTGGTCATAGCAAACTGTACAGGTGAACATGAACGTCACAAATCACAACACTCCCCCATGACCCGATGGTACGCATGTCCATACCCGTGTAGTACAAAACCAGTACAATAACGAGTGCAAAGACAAATGTGACATGGACATAGACACATCCCACACTCAACCACTCTGAGGCAAGGGGCGAAGTCCAACAGAACAAATGGCCACCAGGATCTTTCTGCATGCTAGTGCCTTCATCAAGAAGTCAGCATGCTGCATGTCAGTGCCAACCCAAATGACAGAGATCACGTGTCGCTCCACTAGATGATGCACAAAGTGATACTCAACCGCAATGTGCTTTGTGAAAGCATGAAAGACACCAGAGTTCTCCGCAATGGCAAGGGCACTCTGGTTGTCGCAATGACACATGATGGCGGGTACAGACTGGCCAAGCTCAAGGAACAGGCGCTGCAGCCATACCAACTGAGCAGCTCCTGCATCCACGGCAACGTACTCTACCTCCGATGAGCTACATGCAATGCAGCCCTGCTTCCCGCAGCGCTAGAACAAAGCGGTCCCACCAAGCATGAACACGTAACCGGTGCCACTACGTCCATCTCGGCTACGCGCCCAATCATTGTCGGTGTAGTCGTCAAGGACCACAGAACACCGCCGGCGACAGCAGAGTCCAAGGTACAGTGTGGAGACCACGTACCGCACCACTCGCACAGCAGCGTGAAGGGCTCTAGCACGTGGAGCCTGCGAGAAATTGGCAAGGAGGCTGATGGTAAATGCAATGTCTGGATGTGTGGTACTGGATAGGTACATCAGAGATTTGATGAGACGGAGGTACAGGGTCACATCCACTGTCTCCCGCAGCTGTGTGGGATCTTCCACCTTCAGGGCATCCTGCCCGTCAGGCGTGAGAGGTGTGGAAGCCGTGGGCACTGCGCCGAGGAGGTCAATGAAGCACTCCCCCACAATACGTGCGTATCGGGCCTAGTATAGTAGTAGAGTACGACGTGTGCGGTCTCGCACGATCTCCATGCCAAGAAACACTGTTGTAAGACCCAGGTCCTTCATCCTATAGGCAGTCAGGAGGACAGCCTTGGCGTCCTTCACGGCCTCCAGTGAAGCAGACAAGGTTGTCGACATAGACCAGGATGGCGGTGAATCCCTCAATCGTCCGTCGGATGAAGAGAGAGGGATCTGTCTCACTCTGTACATATCCTGCACGAGTTAGGGTGCCAGTGATCTCCTGGTTCCAACACCAAGGAGACTACTTGAGGCCGTACAAGAACTTGCGCAAGCACCAGACCTTGTCACCGTCCTCAAAGCCGGGTGGCTGAGCCATGTAAATGTCCTCATCCAGAGAGCCATGGAGGAACACATTGTTCACATTCATCTGGTGCACTTCCTAGTCATGCTGAGCCACTACACTGAACAGAGCTCGAGCAGAGGTCATGCGGCCGATAGGGGCAAAGGTGCCAGTGTAATCAATGCCCTCAATCTGAGAGTACCCTTTGACGACCAAGCGAGCCTTGTGGCGTTCAAGTGAGCCATCCGGCTTCACTTTCTTGCGAAAGACCCACTTGACCTGAATAGCCTTCTTCCCAGGTGGAAGGTCGACAAGCTTGTAAACTCCATCCTCTCAGATGGCGAGAAACTCATCCTCCTACGCATCACGCCAAACGTCAGCATCCTGTGACGAGAGACCTTTCCTCATTGTGCCCGGGTCAGGTGCCATAGAGGGAGAAATCTGCGTGGCAAGAGCGCACGCCTTACTGCTAGGTCTGACGACCACAAGATGGGCTGCTGTGTCACGAGCGATATGAAAATCGCGAGTGACGAGGTCGTGCCCTACAGGACACGCTCGATGTACCTCTGTGTGCTCACTACGGACACTCAAGCCTACAGCCTTTGTGCCGCGATCACCACTCGCGATGCTGTGAGTGGAGCGCCTAGGTGCGGGACCATACACTGGCTGAGCTCCGGAGTCCAATGGTCCAAGTCAACCGCCAGGCTCACGGGAATAACCCGGGCTCGAGGGGCACATTTCAGACTTAGGGACGGGCACACTCGCAGATGGGGAGGGCTAATACAAGGGAGCTGGTGATGCCGTACAAGGAGATGCGGTTGTGGAGGACATGGGGCTTGGTGTGATAGTAGGAGCATGTGAGGCAGGTCCACGCAGAGAGGCAGGAGTGCCGGCGGACACAGGTACGGTCACAGGAGTACGCATAGGTACAAGATCATGGGTACTTGTGGGGTGTGAGGGAACAAGGTTAGAAGACGGCGGTACCGGAGAGATCGCTGGACCGACAACGATGATCGCTGGGTCATCAAGAGCCAGAGAAGTGGAGGTTGCTCGAACGGACACATCAGCCTTGCGAGCGGTGCTCGCATGTGCAAACTCCCCCATCTGTCGAGAAACCTCACAAGTAGGAACGTGTGTGACGGACAGCGACGTGATCGAAGTCAGATCACAGTAGGTGAGGGACTCAAAGAGGACACAACGTGACTCAACAATGCAACAACAAGCAGGGTCCCAAAAATGCCAGGCCTTCAACGGCGGGGAGATGCGAACGAAGGTACACAAGCAACCCCACGGTGAGACCTTGGACCCCTGCTAGTCCCCGGTGTACCACATAGAAGCCAAGGATCCCTAGACGCGAGCAAAGGGCAGGTCAGCACAATGGCCGAACTAGAGCTCATACGGTGTGACGTGGTCCGGAAGAGGACCGTGCCGGAGGGGATTCTATACCCAAGTCATGTAGGCGAAGCCTGCAAAAGCAAAGGACTCTGGAAGATCGTACTCAGACTGCATAGCGCGAAACACATCCTCCATGGTGCGGTTGAAGCGCTCAGAAACAACAATCTTTTGAGGAGTAGCAGAAGCAAAGACCTGGTGAAAAATCCTGTGCTCGGCGAAGAAGCTGTCCATATTGCCAAGAAACTTTCCACCACGATTCCAGAGGAAGGTGTGAAGCGTGTGGCGGGACTGACGCTCAGCCATGACTAGCCAGAGGCGAACCGGAAGAAGGCCATCAATCTTCTGGCGTAGGCTCTAGACCCACCGCATCCGGGTGAAGTCATCAGTCAGGGTCCGATCGTATTGACCCCGATTGGAAAGAAACTCGACAGCAAGGGGACGAAGAAGGTCCGCATGGACTAACTCGTGAGGGCGAAGTGTGCATGAACGGGAGTCAGGGTAGGTACAACCATGCATCTTACCTTGAGCGTAGATGAGAAACTCGGTCTTGGACGACTTCTCAAAAGAAGCCGCGTCGACACAGTGTCGGAGCCTACATGACACAGGCGGCGATGAAGCAGTCGCTGGTGCTCAGGAGAAAGAACACCAGTAACAAAAACATGAGGAAAAGGGGAGGCGGAGCAAGGATCAGAGGTCCGAGAGACACGATACAGGTCATCCACAACAGAGGCACGAAGAACAACGCTACGAGTGTCAACAGTAGTCACAGTCGCGGACTCTTCAGTGTGCTCCACAGAGAGTCCCATCAGTGTGCAAGCACATACAGAAAGCAAACTGAGCTCAAGGTTAGGCACAAACAGCACCTCGGAAAGATACAGGGGGCCAGACGGTCCATCGAAACAAACGATCCCAACACCCTGGACTGGGAAGGACTGACCAGAGCCTGTGCGGACGGAACGAATAGACACAACAGGACCAAAAACAACGAAATCACTACGACGACAGGTCATGTGATGAGTGGCACCGGAATCGATGATCCAAGTGCCACTAGAATCAATACTAGTGGACGTCACTGGACAACGGGCAATGGAACACTTGGCCTCAGTCGGACGTTGGGCAGAAGGTGGAGAGGAAGGACGAAGGGTACAAAGGTGAGACGCATGAATCCAATCTGCACAGTCAGGCCCATCGTGATCACATGTCGACTATGCCCCCCCACACGAGTCATCCTGAGTCATTAGAACAGACAAACAGACATTCTATGAACCACCTCGGTGTGACAACACACTCGCACCTCCCTAAAAGCGAAGCGCCAGAAGGTGTCCGAGCTCGGCAATGGTGCGGTCACGTGGGTCTGGGTCGCCGCTGGTCGTCGATGGTGAAGCGGGAACCGGTGCGGTTGTGGTCGCCACGTGCCCAGAGGATGTGGTGCTCAACGTGGACCGTAGTGTGTGCGCAGCCTGGAGCCCATGAGTAATTCGCGCCCAAAAGAGTAGCTTCTGGCACTCGGTATAGCGATGGGCACCTCCACAGTTGTAGTAAGGAACGGAGCATCCACTCCTATTGCCCGATGACGGCTCCTGCTACGACTGCTGCTAGTCTGAGCCGCGCCTCTGTCGCCCCTTCTTCCCTTGTGCTACTGCCGCGACATCTTTTGTCTGATTCGGTGTAATCGGGGTGGACGGGGAGGAGGAGGACGTGACAGAGGATGGGGAAGGAGTCTGCAGGAGGGGCATGGCACATTGCTAGTTATCGGCTACACGATCGGGAGGCCCCTAACAAAGGGAGTGAAAGGCACGGATGTGCGCAGCGCGCGTGGCATGCGTCTCTACAGCAAGCAAGGATAATGCTAGGTCCCAGCCCGCGTGCGGATCAGCGCTGGTGCCTGTGCCTGCCTTGCCTAGGAATGAGCGAAAGTCGACGACGGTCTCGCACGGCATGGCGTAGACAAGTCCGCACATCACCCTGGCCACTGTCAGCACCTGTTCTCGGTCCGTAGTCTGATACGGACTGTGGTAGAAGGGCCACACGCTCTCTCAAGTGGCCCAAACCTGGAAGAGGATCTCCCACCGGTCTAAGCCGTCTTTGCTGACATACCGTGGGGTCGGTATCTTGATGTCCTTGGGTTGTCGCTCTGTTGGGAGAGCAACCACAGGCATGGCGCGTCGCCAGTGGTCGCCTGCACGCTCGGCAGGCCCCTGACAAAGGGAGTGAAAGGCACGGATGTGCGCAGTGCGCGTGGCGTGCGTCTCTGTAGCAAGCAAGCACAATGCTAGGTCCCAACCCCCGCGTGGATCAGCACTGGTACCTGTGCTCACCTCGCCAAGGAACGAGCGGAAGTCGACGACAGTCTTGCGCGGCATGGCGTAGAGAAGTCCGCGCATTACCCTAGCCACTGTCAGCACCTGTGCTTGGTCCATAGTCTGATACTGATTGTGGTAGTAGGGCCACACGCCCTCTGAAGTGGTCCAAACCTGGAAGAGGGTCTCCCACCAGTCAAAGCCGCCCTTGCTGAAATCGGCGGTATCTTGAAGGCCTTAGGTTGCCGCTTCGTAGGGAGAGCAACCACAGGCTGGGAGGGACGAGGGATGGGAAAGACGCCGGGAAGAGGGAAGTCGCTGGGGTGGAGGTCAGGCGACAATCAAAACTCGGGAAAACGAGAGGTGTGTGGGGGCCGAGAGCTCGTCTAAAGCTGGCGGAGACGCTCTTGAAGTACCCGAATCCCACGCTCGGGGGAGTCGCCCTCCATGCCTGGCATGTCTGGGTCCTCGTCCCAAGGATCAAGAGGTTGCGGGTCGGCTCCAGCTCCTGTCTCCGGTGCTGGAGCTCACTGCTTTATAGAGGGTGCGACCCCGGCCGCTCCCGCAGAGGTGTGTCGTGGAGTCGTGGAATGACCTCAAAGAAGCTCGGTGAGTGTACGGATGTTGTAAGTCTGCTCTCGCTACAAGCGACGCATCTCGTTCTGCTAGCTCCGCAGGTCCTCAATAACCTGCAAATGTCCGCTCATGACCCTTGTGGAGGAAGACGAGGGATCTAGTGCCCTTTTCCCCTTATCACCGGACAGAGCCACGTCACCGCTCATTATGGACCGAGACGTCAACGTGGTCGAATTGCAAAAACGTGAGCATTTCTCAAGGAGTTTAAACGCTCACAACTTTTGACCCTTCGACCGAAGATTTCACTAAGGCAAGTGCTCATGTCAGCAAAAAGTTGCTAACATCAACATGACATGATGACATCAGCAAGGAAAAATGCTGCCGCCAGCTTGCCTCAACCCCTCCCATTTTTTGTTTTCAACCTTTTGCGGTTGCTCTACGAGAAAGCGGCCGCCCCGCAACAACCGCGCAGTAGCTGTGTGGAAGCTACGTAGTAGTTTCAGCTCAACTGCTGCAACTACTGCAGTGTCAACAATAGTAGCAGCCACGCGGCTGCGTGTAGAGCGGCCGCCCAGCGGCTCTAGGCACAGGCGTGGCAGCAGCTACGCACTGCTGCTGCTACACTACGGCTGCTGCACGCTGCTGTTGCTGTGCTGCTGCTGCCGCGACTGTTGATGCCACTACAACTACGCTGCGACTATGTTGCTGCCGTTGCTGTTGCGCTGTTGATGTGCTACTGCCGCCGCATGCTGTTGCTGTGCTGCTGCCGCCGCGCGCTACTGCTGCCGTTGCTGCCAACTTGCTGTTATCGCTCTGTTGCTGCTGTTGCTCAATGTTGCTGCTGTTGCATGTGCCAATGTCGACAACAGCTGACGGCTGTAGTCTACTCCAGCTGCCGCTTGATGCCGCTAGCGGTTGCGGCGATCGGCTGTCGCCGTCGATAGGTCCCTGTAGATCTACTGTAGCGGTGACTCTCACTACTACATCTCTGCTGCGCATCTTGGTAAGAACTGTCTCACCGCTCTGATACCATGAGAAAATGCATGGAAGCTCCCTAACGACAGAGTCGCCTGTTGTGATTTGTGATGTTCCTATCAAAGTGTAGAGTTTACTGTGACCACTCGGCCGTGTCCATACTCGTGCAGATCCCTGATGCGAATCCTAGTGACACCGGTGCGTCATGTGGTAGCGGACTACCAGCCTGGAGCTGACCGACGACCGTTCCAGAGCTCTAGACGCTACCCAGGACTTCTTGCAGTTTTTCTACAGCACACAGGGGTTTATCGGTGGATTGGCCGTGGGCCCCATTTGCATGTTTTTGCGTTGTGTATCCACTGTTCAATGCCGGATGCATGCATGTGACCAGTCGTGGAGTCCGGCTTTTGACTCTGCACGTCAAGGTTCAGACGACGTAGCGTTATGTTATGTCTGTGCAAAGTTACGGCCAAAATAGTGGTTTTGGGCCGGTTTTAGGACAGATCTTGCACTGCCGCGTGTGACACCCCCGTGCGCCGCGGCAGGTACTTATGTCATGGACATGTCATTTGTCATTTCTCAGTGCAAATGCTACTGTAGAATTATGACACTTTGCCTTGTGTCTCCTAGCCAGACCCTTGCCGTTGTGTGCACTACTTGTGACTGTTGTCACCATCTGACCAGGCACTAACGCCTAGTCAGCAAATGTGTCACTAGGAAGCTTCCACGCATCTTCTCATGGTATCAGAGTGGTGAGACAGTTCTCACCGAGCTACGCAGAAAAGACGCAAGAGAGCAGCAGCAGTGACAGTCACTGCTCTAGCAGATCCATAGGGACCTATCCACGGTGACAGCGGATCGCCATCGACGTCGCTCACCATCACCACGTGAGATTGCGTAGCAATTGCTGCTAGCAACAGCAAGAGACAGTTGCAGTAGACTGCATTGGCAAGAAGCTACTGACATTAGCACTGAGCAGCAGCAGCAACAGCAGGGCGGCAGCAGCGGCGGTAGCAACGTGCAGCGGTAGCAGTAGCAGGGACAAAAATACAGTAGCAACGCAGCAGCACTAGCAGCAGTAGTGGTAGCAGCAGCAGCGTAGTAGCAACAGTCGTAGCAACGCGTGACGGCGGCAGCAGCGTGCAGCAACCGTAGTGTGCAACAGCAGCTGTAGCAGCAGCGCGTAGCTACTGCCACAGCTGCGCACGTAGCCGCCAGGCGGCTGTTGTTGCAGCTCACGCCACAATAGTAGCAAGAGCTGAGCAAAAGCTGTGCATCGGCTTTTGCTTAGCTTACGCGCAGATGCTGCGGAGCAGTCGCCTGCTCTCAAAGCAACCATGAAGGTTGACCCAAAAAAAGGAGGGAAGGTGAGCTAACATCAACATTTTTCCTTGGTGACATCATCATGTCATGCTGACTTCAACAACTTCCTGCTGACATCAGCACTTGCCTTAGTGAAAGGTTTGGTCGGAGGGTCAAAAGTTGCCAGCTTTTTAACTCCTCGGAAAATGGTCACGTTTCTGCAATTCAACCACGTTGACGTCTTGACCCGTAATGAGCGGCGCCATGGCTCCATCCGGTGAGAAGGGAAAAAGGGTACTAGATCCCTCTTCTTCCTCCTCAAGGGTTATGAGCCCACGTTTGCAGGCTATTGAGGACCTGCAGAGCCAGCAGGATGAGATGTGTTGCCTACAGCGAGAGCAGACTTACACTATCCGTACACTCACCGAGCTTCCTTAGGACATTCCACGACTCCACGACAGACTTCTAAGGGAGCGGCTGGGGTCGAACCCTCTACATAGCAGTCAGCTCAAGCATCGGAGACGAGAGGTGGAGCCGACCTGCCACCTCTTGATCCTTGGGACGAGGATCCAAACATGCCAGGCATGAAGGGCGACACCCCTGAGCGCGAGATTCGTGTGTTTAAGGAGCGTCTCCGCTAGCTTCAGACGAGCTCTCGGCCCCCACACACATCCCGCTTTCCCGAGTTTTGATCGTCGCCTGACCTCCACCCCAACAAATTCCCTCTTCCCGGCATCTTTCCTATCCCTCCTCCGTCCCAACCTGTGGTTGCTCTCCCTACGAAGCGGCAACCCAAGGACTTCGAGACGTCGCCCCCACGGTATGTCTGCGAGGACGGCTTTGACTACTGAAGATCCTGTTTCAAGTCTGGGCCACTTCAGAGGGCGTGTGGCCCTACTACCACAATCCGTATTAGACTATGGACCAAGCCCAGGTGCTCCTAGCGGCTAGGGCGATGCGCAAAATTCTCTACGCCGTGTCGCGCGAGACCGGCGTTGACTTTCGCTCGTTCCTTGGCGAGGCGGTTACAGGCACCGGCGCTGATCCACGCGGGGGTTGGGACCTAGCATTGTGCCTGCTTGCTGCAGAGACACACGCCACCCACACCGCACACATCCGTGCCTTTCACTTCCTTCGTCAGTGGCCCACCGAGCCTACAGCCGACTACTGGCAATGCGCCATGCCCATTTACACACGCCTTGGGATCTCAAGAGGTACAAAGCTGTGGGCGCTCCATACGATCATGCTCGAGGTTTGCCTTGAGGACACTGACATCTTCACGAGGTACAGAGACGCCGTGCTTGAGCCTTTTTTGGCTTCACTGTAGCTTCTTCCCTGGGCACGGCATCTCTGCCTCCATGTGACTTGCACCCGTGATGCAGCCGTGGCTCATGAGGAGACCTCCATTGCTGCCGTAGTCATTGCATCACCACCAACGCCCATGATGTAGACTCCTTCTCCATCCTATGTCACGTCCTCCTCCTCCCCTTCCACCCCGATTACACTCACTCACACACAAGGTGTCGCGGCAGCAACAAAGGGGAAGAAGGGGTGACAGAGGCGCAGCTCAGGGCAGCAGAAGTCGTAGCAGATGCCGTCAATGGGCGGTAGCAATGGACGCTCCGTTCACTGCTACAACTGTGGAGGCGTTTATCGCTACACCGAGTGCCAACAGCCGCTCGACTGGGATCAGATTACTCGCGGGCTCCAAGCTACGCACGCACTACGGTTTACATGGAGCAACACATCATTCGCACGCGCGGCGACCACGACCGCAGCAGTTCTCGCCTCACCACGGGCGACCAGCAGCCACCAAGACCCATGTGACCGCACCATCGTCGAGCTCCGACACCTTCTGGTGCTTCGCTTTTAGGGAGGTGCGAGTGTGATGTCACAGCCGGGTGGTTCACAGACTGTCTGTTTGTCAGTTCTTATGGCTTGGGATGACTCGTGTGGGGGGGCACGGTCGACATCTGATGACGATGGGCCTAGCTGTCAAATGGATTCATGAGTCTCACCTTTGTGCCCTTCGTCATTCCTCCCCACCTGCTGCCACAGCGTCCGTCTGAGGCCGAGTGTTCCATTTCCCGTTGTACAATGTCGTTTTCTAGTCGTGATTCCAGTGGCACTTGGATCATCGACTCTGATGCCACTCATCACATAACTTGTCGTTGTAGTGATTTCGTTGTTCTCGGCCCTACTGCGTATGTCCGTTCCGTCCGCACAAGCTCTGGTCAGTCCTTGCCAGTCCAGGGTGTTGGGATCGTATGTTTCGATGGTCCGTCTGGCCTCATGTATCTTTCTGAAGTGCTGTTTCCACCTGACCTTGAGCTCAGTTTTCTTTCTGTACATGCCTGCACACTGATGGGACTCTCTGTGGATCACACTGCAGAGTCAGCGAGTGTGACTTCCATTGATACTCGTAGCGTTGTTCTTCGTGCCTCTGTTGTTGATGACCTGTATCGTGTCTCTTGGACTTCTGCTCCTTGCTCCCCCCCCTCCTTTGCTCCTGTTTTTGTCACTGGTGTTCTTTCTCCTGAGCACCAGTACTTGCTTCATCGCTACCTGTGTCATGTAGGCTCCGACACTGTGTCAGAGCTCATTCGGACATAGCCCGTCCTCAGTATTGACGCAGCTTCTTTCGAGAAGCCGCCCAAGACTGACTATCTCTTCTGTACTCAGGATAAGATGCATCGTTACACCTACCCTGACTCCCGTTCATGCGCACTTCGCCCTCTCGAGTTAGTCCATTCGGACCTTCTTGGTCCCCTACCTGTCGAGTCTCTGTCCGATCGGACTCGATACGTCCTGACCCTAACAGATGACTTCACCCGGATGCGGTGGGTCTATAGCCTGCGCCAGAAGAGTGACGCCGCTCTCACGGTTCGCCTCTGGCTAGTGATGGCTTAGCGTCAGTCCCGCCACACGCTGCACACCTTTCGGTCAGATCGCAGCGGCAAGTTTCTTGGCGAGATGGACACCTTCTTTGCCGAGCACGTGATTTTTCACCAGGTCTCCACTTCTGCCACTCCTCAGCACAACGGTGTTTCTGAGCGTTGGCACCGCACCATGGAGGATGTGGTTCGCGTTTTGCATTTCGAGTGCAGTCTTCTAGAGTCATTCACTTTTGAAGGCTTCGCCTACATGACTTAGGTTTGGAATCGCCTCCTGCACGGTCCTCCTCCGAACCACGTCGCACCGTATGAGCTCTAGTTTGGCCACCGTGCTGACTTGTGCCTCGCTCGCGTCTAGGGATCCTTGGCTTTTGTGTGGTACACCAAGGACTAGTAGGGGTCCAAGGTCTCACCGTGGGGTCGCTTGTGTGCCTTCGTTGGCATCTCTCCGTGGTCGAAGGTTTGGCGTTTAAAGGACCCTGCTTGTTGTCGCATTGTTGAGTCCCGTGACGCGCTCTTCTTTGAGTCCCTCACCTACCGTGATCAGAGTTTGATCACGTTGTTGTCTGTCACACACGTTCCCACCTGTGAGATTTCTCGACGGATGGGGGAGTCTGTGCTCTCAAGCACCGCTCGCCAGGCTCATGTGTCCGTTTGAGCTCCCTCTACTTCTCCTGCTCTTGATGACCCAGCGATCACCGCTGTCGGTCCAGAGATCTCTCCAACAACGTCGGCTTCTACCCCTGTCCACTCGCACCCCACAGATACCCATGATTCTATACCTCTGCGTACTCCTGTGACCATACTTGTGTCCGCCGGCAGTCCTGCCTCTGTGCGTGGACCTGCCTCACTTGCTCCTACTGTCACACAGAGTCCCGTGTCGCCCACACCCGCATCTCCTCACACGGCATCAGCAGCTTCCTTGCCTCAACCCTCCCCAGTTGTGATTGTGTCCGTTCCTGAGCATGAGGTGCACCCCTCGAGCCCGTGTTTCTCCCGTGAGCTTGGTGTTTGTCTGCAACCATTCGACTCCAGAGCTTAGCGAGTGTCTAGTCCTGCACCCAGACGCTCCGCTCGGAGCATCGCGAGTGGTGATCCCGGCACAAAGGCCCTAGGCCTGAGTGTCTACACCGAGCACACAGAGGTACATCAAGCGTGTCCCATAGGGAACGACTTTGTCACTCGCGAGTTTCATATCACTTGTGATGTAGCAGCCGATCATGTTGTCATCAGACCTAACACGGCGTGCGCTCTTGCCATGCAGAGCTCTCCCTCTATGGCACCTGACCCGGGCACACTGAGGGAAGCTCTCTCGTCACATGATGCTGACACTTGGCGTTCTACCTGCGAGGATGAGCTTCACGCCATCCGAGAGCATGGAGTTTACGAACTAGTTGACCTTCCACTTGGGAGAAGGCTATTCAGGTCAAGTGGGTCTTTCGCAAGAAAGTGACGCCGGATGGCTCACTGGAACGCCACAAGGCTTGCTTGGTCATCAAGGGGTACTCTCAGATTGAGGGCATTGACTAGACTGAGATCTTAGCCCCTGTCGGCTGCATGACCTCAACTCGAGCTCTGTTCGGTGTACTAGTATAGCACAACTAGGAAGTGCACCAGATGGATGTGAACAATGGGGTCCTCCATGGCTCTCTGGATGACGAGATTTTTGTGGCTTAGCCACCTTGCTTTGAGGACGGTGACAAGGTCTGGCGCTTACGCAAGTTCATACATAGCCTCAAGCAGTCTCCTTGGTGTTGGAACCAGGAGATCACTAGCACCTTGACTCGTGCGGGATATGTACAGAGCGAGCCAAATCCCTCTCTCTTCATCCGACGGCCGCCTGAACAATTCACTGACATCCTGGTCTATGTTGACGACCTTCTAATCACGTCTCCTTCACTAGAGGCTCTGAAGGAGGCCAACGTTGTCCTCCAGACTGCCTACAGGGTGAAGGACATTGGTCCTGCAGTGGTGTTTCTTGGTATGAAGATCGTGCGAGACCACAGACGTCATACTCTACTACTGCATCAGGTCTAATACACACGTGTTGTGGAGGAGCGCTTCAACGATGTTCTTAGCGCATTCCCCATGGCTTCCACACCTCACACGCCTGACGGGCAGGATGCCCACACAGCTGGGGGAGACAATGGATGTGACCCTAAACCTCCGTCTCATCGGATCTCTGATGTACCTGGCCACTACCACACGTCCTGACATCGCATTTCCTGTCAACCTCCTTGCCTAGTTTTTGCGTGCTCCACGCGCTAGAGCCCTTCACGCGGCTGTGCGAGTGGTGCGGTACGTGGTCTCCACACCGTACCTCGGACTCTGCTTTCGCGGACAGTGTTCGGTGGTCCTTGATGGTTAGCCCGACAAAGACTGGGCCTTGAGCCCAGATGGACGCAGTCGGACAGGTTACATCTTCTTTCTCGGTGGGACCGCTGTGTCCTAGCGCAGCGGGAAGCAAGGTTGCATTGCACGTGGCTCATTAGAGGCAGAGTACGTTGCTCTGGGTGCAGGCGCTGCTGAGGCGCTATGGCTGCATCGCCTATTCCTTGAGTTGGGCTAGTCAGTACCCGTTATTGTACTTTGTTGCAACAACAAGAGTGCTCTTGCTATTGCGAAGAACTCTGGTGTCTTTCATGCTCGCACAAAGCACGCTACGGTTGAGCATGAATTTGTGCGTGATCTGGTGGAGCGACACGTGATCTTTGTCATTTGGGTTGGCACTGACATGCATCATGCTGATTTCTATACCAAGGCACTAGCACACGGAAAGTTCCCGGTGGCCATTCGTTGGACTTTCACCCTTGCTTGAGGGTGGTAAAGTGTAAGGTGTGTTTGGGTCCATGTCACATTTGTCTTTGCACTCGTTGTACTCGTCTCAGTGCTGCATGTGTATGGACATGCGTACCATAAGGTCATGTGGGAGTGTTGTGATTTGTGACGTTCCTGTACAGGTCGACAGGAACGTCACAAATCACAAGACTCCCCCATGACTCGATGGTACGCATGTCTATACACGTGCAGTATTGAGACGAGTACAACGAGTGCAAAGACAAATGCGACACGAACATAGACACACCCTACACTCAACCACTCTCAGGAAAGGGGCAAGTTCAACTGAACAAATGGCCACCACGAACTTTCCGCGTGCTAGTGCCTTCGTCAAGAAGTGTGCACACTGCATGTCAAAGCTAACCCAAATGACAGAGATCACATGTCGCTCCACTAGATGACACACAAAGTGATGCTCAACCGCAATGTGCTTCGTGCAAGCATGAACGACACCAGAGTTCTCCGCAATGGCAAGGGCAATCTGGTTGTCGCAACAAAGCATAATGGCGGGTACAGACTGGCCAAGCTCAAGGAACAAACGCTGCAGGCATACCACCTCAGCAGCTCTTGTACCCAAAGAAATGCACTCTCCCTTTGATGAGCTACATGCAATGCAGCCCTACTTCCCGCTCCGCCAGGACATACCGATCCCACCAACAGGAACATGTAATCGGTGCCACTATGTCCATATGGGCTTCCCGCCCAGTCGCTGTCGGTGTAGCCGTCAAGGACCACGAAACACCGCCGGTGACAGCAGAGTCCGAGGTACGGTGTGGAGACCACGTACCGCACCACTTGCATAGCCGCGTGAAGGGCTCTAGGGCGTGGAGCCTGCAAGAAATGGGAAAGGAGGCTAACGGCAAATGAGATGTCAAGACGTGTGGTAGTGACCAGGTACATCAGAGATCTGATGAGACGGAGGTACAAGGTCACATCCATTGTCACCCCCAGCTGTGTGGGATCTTCCACCTTCAGGGCATCCTGCCCGTTAGGCGTGAGAGGTGTGGAAGCCGTGGACACTGCGCCATGGAGGTCAGTGAAGCACTCCCCCATAACACGTGTATATCGGGCCTGATGCAGTAGTAGAGTACGACGTGTGCGGTCTCGCACGATCTCCATGCCAAGAAACACCGCTGTAAAACCAAGGCTGTAAGTAGTCTGGAGGACAGCCTTGGCCTCCTTCACGGCTTCTAGTAAAGGAGACGCGATCAGAAGGTCATTGATATAGACCAAGATGGCGGTGAATCCCTTAAGTGTCCGTCGGATGAAGAGAGAGGGATCTGCCTCGCTCTGTACATATCCCGCACGAGTCAGGGTGCCAGTGATCTCCTGGTTCGACACCAAGGAGACTACTTGAGGCCGTACAAGAACTTGCGCAAGCACCAGACCTTGTCACCGTCCTCAAAGCCGGGTGGCTGAGCCACGTGAATCTCCTCATCTAGAGAGCCATGGAGGAACACATTGTTTACATTCATGTGGTGTAATTCCCACTCATGCTAAGCCAGTACACCGAACAGAGCTCGAGCTGAGGTCATGCACCCGATAGGGGCAAAGGTGCCAGTGTAATCAATGCCCTCAATCTGAGAGTACGCCTTGACGACCAAGAGAGCCTTGTGGCATTCAAGAAAGCCATCCGGCTTCACTTTCTTGCAAAAGACCCACTTGACCTGAACAGCCTTCATCACAGGTAGAAGGTCGACTAACTCGAAAACTCTGTGCTCTCGGATGGCGGGAAGCTCATCCTCGCATGCAACACGCCAAGTGTCAGCATCTTGTGACGAGAGAGCTTCCCTCAGTGTGCCCGGGTCAGGCGCCATAGAGGGAGAACTCTGCGTGGCAATAGCGCACAACTCAATGTTAGGTCTGACGACTACAAGATCGGCTACTGCGTCACAAGCGATGTAAAACTCGTGAGAGATGAGGTCGTGCCCTACGGGACACGCTAGATGTACCTCTGTGTGCCAAGTGCAGACACTCAGGCCTAGGGCCTTTGTGCCAAGATCACCACTCACGATGCTGCGAGTGGAGGGCCTAGGTACGGGACTAGAAACTTGCTGAGCTCCGGCGTCCAGTGGTTGAAGATGAACGCCAGGCTCACGAAAGTAGCCCGGGCTCAAGGGGCGTACCTCAGGCTCAGGGACAAGCACACTCGCAGCTAGGGAGGGCTAATGCAAGGGAACTTGTGATGCCGTGTGACGAGATGCAGTTGTGGAGGACACCGGGCTTGGTGTGATACTAGGAGCAGGTGAGGCAGGTCCACGTACAGAGGCAGGAGTGCCGACGGACACATGTACGGTCACAAGAGTACGCACAGGTAGAGGATCATGGGTACTTGTGGGGTGCGAGGGAACAGGGTTAGAAGCCGGCGATACTGGAGAGATCGCTGGATCGACAGCAATGATCGCTCGGTCATCAAGAGCCATAGAAGGTTACTCTAACGGAAACATGAGCCTGGCGAGCGGTGCTCACAGGCGCAAACTCCCCCATTTGTGGAGAAACCTCACAAGTAGGAACGTGTGTGACGGACAGCAACGTGATTGAAGGCAGATCACGGTAGGTGAGGGACTCAAAGAAGACATAACGTGACTCAACAATCGAGGACGAGCAGGGTCCCAAAAATGCCACGCCTTCGACGGCGGGGAGATGCAAACAAAGCTACACAAGCGACCCCACGGTGAGACCTTGGACCCCTACTGGTCCTTGGTGTACCACACAGAAGCCAAGGATCCTTAGACGCGAGCGAGGGCCAGGAGAGCACAATGGCCGAACCAGAGCCCATACGGTGTGACGTGGTCCACAAGAGGACCGTGCGGTAGGCGATTCTAGACCCAAGTCATGTAGGCGAAGCCTGCAAAAGTGAAGGACTCCGGAAGACTGTACTCAGACTGCATAGCATGAAACACATCCTCCATGGTGCCGTTGAAGCGCTCAAAAACAACAATCTGTTGAGGAGTAGGAGAAGCAGAGACCTGGTGAAAAATCCTGTGCTCGGCAAAGAAGCTGCCCATATCACCAAGAAACTCACCAGTGTGCGTGAACGGGAGTCAGCGTAGGTGCAACAATGCATCTTACCCTGAGCACTGAAGAGACAGTCGGTCTTGGGCGGCTTCTCGAAAGAAGCTGCGTCAAGACCAAGGGTGGGCTGTGTCCGAATGAGCTTTGACACAGTGTCGGAGCCTACATGACACATGCGGTGATGAAGTAGTCGCTCGTGCTGAGGAGAAAGAACACCTGTGACAAAAACACAAACAAAAGGGGAGGGGGAGCAAGGAATAGAGGTCCGAGAGACACAATACATGTCATCCACAACAGAGGTACGAAGAACAACGCTACGAGTGTCAATACCAGTCACAGTCGCGAACTCTGCAGTGTGCCCCACAAAAGTCCCATCAGTGTGCAAGCACATGCAGAAAGCAAAATGAGCTCAAGGTTAGGCACAAACAGCACCTTGGAAAGATACAGAGGGCTAGATGGACCATCGAAATATACCACCCCAACACCCTGGACTGGCAAGGACTGACCAGAGCCTGTGCGGACGTAAAGAATAGACACAACAGGGCCAAAAACAACGAAATCACTAGGACGACAGGTCATGTGATGAGTGGCACCGGAAGCGATGATCCAAGTGCCACCAGAATCAAGACTAGAGGACGTCACTGGACAACGGGCAATGGAACACTCGGCCTCTGATGGACATTGGACAGCAAGTGGAGAGGAACGATGAAAGACACAAAGGTGAGACGCATGAATCCAATCCGCACAGTTAGGCCCATCGTCATCAAATGCCGACTGTGCCCCCCCACACAAGTCATCCCGAGTAATTAGAACAGTCGAACAGATAGTTTGTGAACCACCCAGCTGTGACAAAACACTCGCTCCTCCCTAAAAGCAAAGCACCAGAAAGTGTCAGAGCTCGGCGAAGGTGCGGTTACGTGGGTCTGGGTCGCCGCTGGTCGCTGGTGCTGAAGCGGGAACTGCTCCGGTCGTTGTTGCCACGCGCCCAGAGGATGTGCTGCTCGACATGGACCATAGTGTGTGCGCAGCCTGGAGCCCATGAGTAATCCATGCCCAAAAGAGCGGCTGCTGGCACTCGGTATAGCGATGGGCACCTCCACAGTTATAGCAAGGAACGGAGCGTCCATTGCAACTGCCCGATGACGGCTGCTACTACAAATGCTGCTAGTCCGAGCCATGCCTCTGTCCCCCCTTCTTCCCCTGTGCTACTGCCGCGACACCTTGTGTCTGAGTTGGTGTAATTAGGATGGAAGGGGAGGAGGACGACGTGACAGAGGATGGATAAGGAGTTTGCAGGAGGGGCGTCGCTTGTGATGCAACAATTGCTGCAGCAATGGAAGACTCCTGATGAGCCACGGCTGCCTCACGGGCGGAAGTCACCTGGAGGAAGAGCTAGTGCGTAGAGGGAAGAAGCTATAGTGAGGCCAAAAAAGGCTCAAGCACGGCATTGCTGCACCTCATGAAGAGGCCTGTTTGCTCAAGGTGAACTCCGAGCATGATCGTTTGGAGCGCCCTAGCTATGTACCTCTTGAGGTCTCAAGGCACATGTAGATGCGCATGGCGCGTCGCCAGTGGTTGCCTGCACGCTCGGCAGGCCCCTGACAAAGGGAGTGCAAGGCATGGATGTCCACAGTGCGCGTGGCGTGCGTCTCTGCAGCAAGTAAGCATAATGCTAGGTCCCAGCCCCCGCGTGGATCAGCACTGGTACCTGTGCCCGCCTCGCCAAGGAACGAGCGGAAGTCGACGACAGTGTCGCGCGGCATGGCGTAGAGAAGTCCGCGCATCACCCTAGCCGCTGTCAGCACCTGTGCTTGGTCCGTAGTCTGATATGGACTGTGGTAGTAGGGCCACACGCCCTCTGAAGTGGCCCAAACCTGGAAGAGGATCTCCCACCAGTCAAAGCCGCCCTCGCTGAAATCCGCGGTATCTCGAAGTCCTTAGGTTGCCGCTTTGTAGGGAGAGCAACCGCAGGCTGGGAAGGACGAGGGATGGGAAAGACGTCGGGAAGAGGGAAGTCGCTAGGGTGGAGGTCAGGCGACAATCAAAACTCGGGAAAACAAGAGGTGTGTGGGGGCCGAGAGCTCGTCTAAAGCTGGCGGAGACGATCTTGAAGCACACGAATCTCGCGCTCGGGGGAGTCGCCCTCCATGCCTCGCATGTGTGGGTCGTCATCCCAAGGATCAAGAGGTTGCGGTTCGGCTCCAGCTCCTGTCTCCGGTGCTGGAGCTGACTGCTTCATAGAGGGTGCGACCCCGGCCGCTCCTGCAGAGGTCTGTCGTGGAGTCGTGGAATGACCTCGAAGAAACTCGGTGAGTGTACGGATGTCGTAAGTCTGCTCTCGCTACAAGCAACGCATCTCGTTCCGCTGGCTCCACAGGTCCTCAATAACCTGCAAACGTGGGCTCATGACCCCTGTGGAGGAAGACGAGGGATCTAGTGCCCATCTCCCCTTATCACCGGACGGAGCCACGTCACCGCTCATTATGGACCGAGACGTCAACGTGGTCAAATTGCAGAAACGTGAACGTTTCTCGAGGAGTTTAAACGCTCGCAACTTTTGACCCTTCGACCAAAAATTTCACTAAGGCAAGTGCTGATGTTAGCAGAAAGTTGCTGACGTCAGCATGACATGATGATGTCAGCAAGGAAAAACGCTGACGTCAGCTCGCCTCCCCCCTCCCTTTTTTGTTTTCAACCTTCGCGGTTGCTGTGCGAGCAAGTGGCCGCTCCGTAGCAGCCGCGCGGAAGCTGTGCAGAAGCTACGTAGCAGTTGCTGCTCAGCCACTATTGCTGCTGCGGCGTCAACTGCAGCAGCAGCCGCACAGTTGCATGCGTGGTGGCTGCCTAGCAGCTGCGTGCGCGGCTGTGGGAGCAGCTGCGCGCTGCTGCTGCTGGTGTTGCGTGCTCTACTGCTGTACGCACTTGTTGCTGTGCTACTGCTGCCGCCGCTGCTGATACCACTACTACTACACTACAACTATGGTGCTACTGCCGCTGCTGTTGTCGGAGCTACTGCGGTACTACTGTGCTGCTGCCACCACGTGCTATTGTTGTGCTGCTGCTGCCGTGCTCTACTGCCGCCATTTCTACCGACTTGCTGTTGCCGCCCTGCTGTTGCTATTGCTCAATGCTGCTGCTGCATGTGTCAATGTCGGCAACTGTTGGCGGCTGCAGTCTATTGCAGCTATCGCCTGCTGCAGCTAGCCGGTGCTATTGATGAAATCTCACGTGGTGATGGTGAGCGAAGTCGATGGCGATCGGCTGTCGCCGTCGATAGGTCCCTGTGGATCAGCTCTAGCGGTGGCTCTCAATGATGCGTCTTTGTTGCGCAGCTCGGTGAGAACTATCTCACTGCTCTGATACCATGAGAATATGCGTGGAATCTTCCTAGCAACACAGTCGCCTGTTGTGATTTGTGACGTTCTTATCAAAGTGTAGAGTTTACCGTGACCACTCAGCCGTGTCCATACTCGTGCAGATCCCTGATGCGGACCCTGGTGGCACCAGTGCGTCATGTGGTAGCGGACTACCAGCCTGGAGCTGACCGACGTTTGATCCAGAGCTCTGGATGCTACCCGAGACCTCCTACACTTTTTCTGAAGCACGTTGGGGTTTATCGGTGGATTGGCCGTGGGCGGGTTTTGCATTTTTTGCATTGTGTATCCACCATTTGATGCTGGATGCATGCATGTAACCAGTCGTAGAGTCCGGCTTTTGACTCTGGACATCAAGGTTTATACGGCGTAGCGTTTTGTTTTGTCTGCGCAGAGTTATAGCCAAAACAGTGGTTTTGGGCCGGTTTTAGGACAGATCTTGCACTGCCGCGTGTGACACCTGCCGTGCGCCGCGCGAGGTACTTATGCCATTGACCTGTCGTTTTTCATTTCTCACTGTAAATGCTATTGAAGCATTATGACACTTTGCCTTGTGTCTCCTAGCCAGACCCTTGCCGTTGTGTGCACGACTTGTGACTGTCGTCACCGTCTGACCAGGCACTGACGCCTAGTCAGCAGATATGTCACTAGGAAGCTTCCACGCATCTTCTCATGGTATCAGAGCGGTGAGACAGTTCTCACTGGGCTGCGCAACAGTGATGTAGCAAACAGCATCAGTGAGAGTCACTTTTGCAGCAAATCAACAGGGACCTATCGACGCTGACAGCAGATCGCCGTCGACGTCGCTCACAATCACCATGTGAGATTGCATCAGCAGTAGCTACTAGCAGCAGTAGGAGACAGTTGCAGTAGAATGTAGTGGCCAGCAACTGCCGACATTAGCACTGAGCAGCAGCAGCAGGGCGGCAGCAGCGGCGGCAGCAGCGCTCGGCGACAGTAGTGCTCGGCGGTAGTAGCACTGCGCGGTGACAGCAGCAGAGCAGCAGCACGCATTAGAAGCATCACATCAGCAGGGTAACAGCAGCGGCAGCAGCAGCGGCGTCAGAAACACTATAGCAGCGCAGCAGCAGTGGCAGTAGTAGTGGCACGAGAAGCAGCGTAGCAGCAGCAGCAGTGGAAGCAGTGGGCGACGGCGACAGCAGCATGCAGCAGTCGTAGCGCGGAACAACAGTAGCAGCGCGTAGCAATTGCCATGGCCTCGCACGCAGCCGCCAGGCGGCTAGTGCTCAAGTGATGCCGCAGTAGTAGCAAGAGCTGACCGGAAGCTGCGCAGCAACTTCTGCTTAGCTTACGTGCGGATGCTGCGGAGCGGCCGCTTGCTCGCAGAGCAACGGTGAAGGTTGACCAAAAACAAAGGAGGGAAGGCGAGCTGACATCAGCATTTTTCCTTGCTGATGTCTTCATGTCATGCTGACATCAACAACTTCCAGATGACATCAGCACTTGCCTTCGTGAAAGGTTTGGTTGGAGGGTCAAAAGTTGCCAGCTTTTTAACTCCTCAGAAAACAGTCACATTTCAGCAATTCGACCAAGTTGACATCTTGGCCCATAATGAGCGACGCCATGGCTCTGTCCGGCGAGAAGGGAAAAAGGGTACTAGATCCCTCTTCTTCCTCCTCAGGGGTTATGAGCCCACGTTTGTAGGCTATTGAGGACCTGCGGAGCCAGCAGGACAAGATGTGTTGCCTGCAGCGGGAGCAGACTTACGTCATCCGTACACTCACCGTGCTTCTTCGAGGACATTCCATGACTCCACGACAAACTTCTGAGGGAGCGGCCGGGGTCGCACCCTCTACACAGTAGTTAGCTCAAGCACCCGAGACGAGAGCTAAAGCCGACCTGCCACCTCTTGATCCTTGGGACGAGGATCCAGACATGCAAGGCATGGAGGGCGACTCCCCCGAGCGCAAGATTCGTGTGCTTCAGGAGCATCTCCGCCAGCTTCAGACGAGCTCTCTCCCCCAGACACATCATGCTTTCCCGAGTTTCGATCGTCGCCTGACGTCCACCCCAGCGACTTCCCTCTTCTCGGTGTCTTTCCCATCCCTCGTCCTTCCCAACCTGTGGTTGCTCTCCCTACGAAGCGGCAACCCAAGGAATTCGAGACGCCACCCCCACGGTATGTCAGCAAGGACGTCTTTGACTACTAAACATCCTCTTCCAGGTTTGGGCCACTTTAGAGGGTGTGAGGCCCTACTACCACAGTCTGTATCAGACTACGGACCAAGCTCAGGTACTGACAGCGGCTAGGAAAATGCGCGGAATTCTCTACGCCATGCCGTGCGAGACTGGCATCAACTTCCGCTCATTTATTGGCGAGGCAGGTACAGGCACCGGCGCTGATCCACGTGGGGGGTTGTGACCTAGCATTGTCCCTGCTTGCTATAGAGATGAACGCCACCCACGCCGCGCATATCCGTGCCTTTCACTCCCTTAGTCAGTGGCCCGCTGAGCCTACAGCCGACTACTGGCAACGCGCCATGCCCATTTACACACGCCTTGGGACCTCAAGAGGTACAAAGCTGTGGGCGCTCCATACAATCATGCTCAAGGTTTGCCTTGAGGACACTGACATCTTCATGAGGTATAGAGACGCCGTGCTCGAGCCTTTTTCGGCTTCACTATAGCTTCTTCCCTGGGCACAACAGCTCTGCCTCCATGTGAATTCCGCCCGTGATGCAGCCGTGGCTCATCAGGAGACCTCCATTGATGCCGTAGTCATTGCATCACCACCAACGCCCCTGATGTAGACTCCTTCTCCATCCTATATCACGTCGTCCTCCTCCCCTTCCACCCCGATTACACTCACTCAGACACAGGGTGTCGCGGCAGCAACAAAGGGGAAGAAGGGGTGACAGAGGCGCAGCTTAGGGTAGCAGCAGTCGTAGCAGGAGCAGTCAATGGGCGGTAGCAATGGACGCTCCGTTCATTGCTACAACTGTGGAGGCGCTTATCGCTACACCGAGTGCCAACAGCCGCTCGACTGTGCACAGATTACTCGCGGGCTCCAAGCTACGCATGCACTACGGTTTACATGGAGCAACACATCATCCGCAAGCGCGGCAACCACGACCGCAGCAGTTCTCGCCTCACCACGAGCGATCAGCGGCCACCAAGACCCATGTGACCGCACCATCGTCGAGCTCCGACACCTTCTGGTGCTTCGCTTTCAGGGAGGTGCGAGTGTGATGTCACAGCCGGGTGGTTCACAGACTGTCTGTTTGTCAGTTCTTATGGCTTGGGATGACTCGTGTAGGGGGGCACAGTCAACATCTGATGACGATGGGCCTGTCTGTACGGATTGTATTCATGAGTCTCACCTTTGTGCCCTTCGTCGTTCCTCCCCACCCGCTGCCCAGCGTCCGTCTGAGGCCGAGTGTTCCATTGCCCGTTGTATAGTGACGTTGTCTAGTCGTGATTCAAGTGGCACTTGGATCATCGACTCCGGTGCTACTCATCACATGACCTGTCATCGTAGTGATTTCACTGTTCTCGGCCCTACTGTGTATGTTCGTTCCGTCCGCACAGGCACTGGTCATTCCTTGCAAGTCCAGGGTGTTGGGATCGTATGTTTCGATGGTCCGTCCGGCCCCATGTATCTTTCCGAGGTATTTTTTCTGCCTGACCGTGAGCTCAGTTTGCATTCTCTACATGCCTGCACAGTGATGGGACTCTCTGTGGAGCACACTGCAAAGTCCGCGACTGTGACTGCCATTGACACTCGTAGCGTTGTTCTTCCTCCAAGTGTTGTGGATGACCTGCATAGTGAATCTCGGACTCATGCTCCTTGCTCCCCCTCCTCCTTCGCTCGTGTTTTTGTCACTGGTGTTCTTTCTCCTGAGCACCAGCAATTGCTTCATTGCTACTTGTGTCATGTCGGCTCCGACACTGTGTCGAAGCTCATTCGGACACAGCTTGCCCTCAGTGTTGAGGTGGCTTCTTTCGAGAAGCCGCCCAAGACCGACTGTCTCTTCTGTGCTCAGTGTATGTGCATCGTTACACCTATCCTGACTCCCGTTCACGCGCACTTTGCCCTCTTGAGTTAGTCCATTTAGACCTTCTTGGTCCCCTACCTGTCGAGTCTCTGTCCGATCGGGGTCAATGCGTCCTAACCCTGACTGATGACTTCACCGGATGCGATAGGTCTATGGCCCGCACCAGAAGAGTAATGCCGCTCTCGCGGTTTGCCTCTGGCTAGTGATGGCTGAGCGTCAGTCCCGCCACACGCTGCACACCTTCTGCTCAGATCGCGATAGCGAGTTTCTTGGTGACATTGACAGCTTCTTCGCTGATCACGTGATTTTTCACCAGGTCTCCGCTTCTGCTACTCCTCTGCAAAATGGTGTTTTTGAGCGCTTGAACCGCACCATGGAGGATGTGGTTCGCGTTATGCGGTCTGAGTGTGGTCTTCCAGAGTCCTTCACTTTTGAAGGCTTCGCCTACAGGACTTGGGTTTGGAACCGCCTCCCACACGGTCCTCTTCCGGACCACGTCACACCGTATGAGCTCTAGTTTGGCCACCGTGCTGACTTGTGCCTCGCTCGCGTCTAGGGATCCTTGACTTTTGTGTGGTACACCGAGGACCAGCAGGGGTCCAAGGTCTCACCGCGAGGTCGCTTGTGTGCCTTTGTCGGCATCTCACCGTGGTCAAAGGCATGGCGTTTTTTAGACCATGCTTGTTGTCGCATTGTTGAGTCCCACGACACGCTCTTCGTTGAGTCCCTGACCTACCGTGATCTGACTTCGATCACGTTGCGGTCCGTCGCACACATTCCCACCTGTGAGGTTTTCTCGACAGATGGGGTAGTCTGCGACTGCGAGCCGCCAGGCTCATATGTCCGTTCGAGCTCCCTCCACTTCTCCGGCTCTTGATGACCCAGTGATCATCGCTGTCGGTCCAGAGATCTCTCCAACACCGCCGGCTTCTACCCGTGTCCCCTCGCACCCCACAAGTACCCATGATTCTTTACCTGTGCGTTCTCCTGTGACCGTACCTGTGTCCGCCGGCAGTCCTGCCTCTATGCGTGCACTTGCCTCACCTGCTCCTACTGTCACACCGAGTCCCGTATGGCCCACACCCGCATCTCCTCACACGCCATCACCAGCTCCCTTGCCTCAGCCCTCCCAAGGTGCGATTGTGTCCGTTCCTCACCATGAGGTGCGCCCCTCAAGCCCGGGTTTTTCCCGTGAGCTTGGTGGTCATCTCCAACCATTCGACTCCAAAGCTAAACGAGTGTCTGGTCCCGCACCCAGGCGCTCCGCTCGCAGCATCGCGAGTGGTGATCCCGGCACAAAGGCCCTAGGCATGAGTGTCCGCACTGAGCACACAGAGGTACATCAAGTGTGTCCCATAGGGCATGACCTCGTCACTCGCAAGTTTCATGTCGCTTGTGATGCAACAGCCGATCTTGTGGTCGTCAAACCTAGCACTGAGGCGTGCGCTCTTGCCACGCAGAGCTCTCCCTCTATGGTGCCTAACCTGGGCACACCGAGGAAAGCTCTCTCGTCACCTGATGATGACGCTTGGCGTGCTGCCTGCGAGGATGAGGTTTGCGCCATCCGAGAGCACGGAGTTTACGAACTAGTCGGCATTCCACCTGGGAGGAAGGATGTATAGGTCAAGTTGGTCTTTCGCAAGAAAGTGAAGCCGGATGGCTCACTGGAATGCCACAAGGCTTGCTTGGTCTTCAAGGGGTACTCTCAGATTGAGGGCATCAATTACACTGACATCTTTGCCCCTGTCGGCCGCATGACCTCAGCTCGAGCTCTGGTCGGTGTAGTGGTTCAGCATGACTTGGAACTGCACCAGATAGATGTGAACAATGTGTTCTTCCATGGCTCTCTAGATGAGTAGATTTACGTGGCTTAGCCACCCGGCTTTGAGGACGGTGACAAGATCTGGCGCTTGAGCAATTCCATACACGGCCTCAAGTTATCTCCTCATTGTTGGAACCAGGAGAGCACTAGCACCTTGACTCGTGCGAAATATGTGCACAGCGAGGCAGATCCCTCTCTCTTTATCCGACGGACGCCTGAGAGATTCACCGCCATTCTAGTCTATGTCGACGACCTTCCGATTGCATCTCTTTCACTAGAGGCCATGAAGGAGGCCAAGGTTGTCCTCGAGACTGCTTACAGGATGAAGGACCTTGGTCCTGCAGCGGTGTTTCTTGGCATGGAGATCGTGCGAGACCGCACACGTTGTACTCTACTACTGCACTAGGCCGAATACACACGTGTTGTGGAGGAGCGCTTCAACGATCTTTTTAGCACAGTGCCCATGGCTTCCACACCTGTCACGCCTGACGGGAAGGATGCCCTCAAGGTGGACGATCCCACATAGTTGGGGGAGACAGTGGATGTGACCCTAATCCTCCGTCTCATCGGATCTCTGATGTGACTGGCCACTACCACACCTCCTGACATCGCATTTGCCGTCAACCTCCTTGCCTAGTTTTCGCAGGGTCCACGCGCTAGAGCCCTTCACGCGGCTCTGCAAGTGGTGCGGTACGTGGTCTCCACACCGTACCTTGGACTGTGCTTTCGCTGGCAGTGTCCGGTGGTCCTTGACGATTACCCCGACAACGACTGGGCCTTGAGCACAGATGGACGCAGCTGAACAGGTTACGTCTTCTTCCTCGGTGGGACTGCTGTGAAGAGGCGCAGCGAGGAGGGCTGCATTGCACGTAGCTTGTCAGAGGCAGAGTACGTTGCTCTAGGTGCAGGCGCTGCTCAAGCGCTATGGCTGCAGCGCCTGTTCCTTGAGCTGGGCTAGTCAGTTGCCGCCATTGTTCTTCGTTGCGACAACTAGAGTGCTCTTGCTATTGCAAAGAACTCTGGTGTCTTTCATGCTCGCACGAAGCACACTGCGGTTGAGCATCACTTTGTGCATGATCAGGTGGAGCGACACGTGATCTCCGTCATTTGGGTTGGCACTGACATGCAGCGTGCTAATTTCTTGACGAAGGCACTAGCACGCGAAAAGTTCGTGGTGGCCATTCGTTGGACTTCGCCCCTTGCCTGAGAGTGGTTGAGTTTGAGGTGTGTTTGGGTCCGTGTCACGTTTTTCTTCGCACTCGTTGTTGTACTCGTCTCAGTGCTGCATGTGTATGGATATGTGTAACATCAGGTCATGGGGGAATGTTGTGATTTGTGACGTTCTTGTCGACCAGTACAGTCTTCTGTAACCACTCGGTCGTGTCCATACTCGTGAAGATCCCTGATGCGGACCCTGGTGGTACCGGTGCGTCATCTAGTGGCGGACTACCAGCCTGGACCTCACCGACGACTGTTCGAGAGCTCTGGACGCTACTTGGGACCTCCTGCAGTTTTTGTGCAACACGCAGGAGTTTATCGGCGGACCGACCGTGGGCCCGATTTGCATGTTTTTGCATTGTGTGTCCACGGTTTGATGTTGGATGCATGCATGTGGACCAATCGTAGCCTCTGGCTTTTGATCCTGCACGTCTAGATTCAGACCGCGTACCGTTCTAACATGTCTGCGCAGAGTTACGACCAAAACAGTAGTTTTCGGCCGGTTTTTAGGACAAAACTTGCACTGCCGCATGCGACACCCGCCGTGCGTCGCGACAGGTACTTATGCCATGGACCTGTCATTTGTCATTTATCTCTGCAAATGCTATTGAAGCATTCTAACACTTTGTCTTGTGTCTCCTAGCCAGACCCTTGCCGTTGTGTGCACGACTTGACTGTTGTCATCGTCTGACCAGGCACTAAGGCCTAGTCAGGAGCTGTGTCGCTAGGAAGCTTCCACGCATCTTCTCTCTATTTTGGCCGTAACTCTGTGTAGACAAGTTAGAACCCTTCGACGTGAGAAGATACGTGGAAGCTTCCACGCATCTTCTCACCCCTGACTAGATCACAGTGCCTCGTCAGACGGTGACGACAGTCACAAGTCGCGCACACAACGGCATGGGTGTGGCTAGGAGACACAAGGCAAAGTGTCAGAATGCTTCAATAGCATTTGTAGAGAGAAATGACAAATGACAAGTCCATGGCATAAGTACCTGCCGCGGCGCACGACGGGTGTCGCAGTTCAAGATCTCTCCTAAAACTGGCCCAAAACCACAGTTTTGGCCGTAACTCTGCGTAGACATGTGAGAACCCTTGGACATTTGAACCTAGACGTGCAGGATCATAAGCCGGACGCTACAACTGGTGACATGCATGCATCCGGCATGAAACGATGGACACACAATGCAAAAACATGCAAATCGGGCCCACGGCCAGTCCGCCCATAAACTTCTGCGTGCTGCAGAAAAACAACAGGAGGTTCCAAGTAGCGTCCAGACCTGTGGAATAGTCGTCGTGACAAACTGCTAGGAAGCTTCCTAGCCTTGCTGCTGCTGACATGGCGACACTGTCCAGTCAGCTGACGCACTAGCAAGCAGGCAGGTGCAAGAAACAGCAAGGATCAGGCTAGGGAGACGCGCAAAGTCTCATAAGCTTCAATAGCTTAGTAAATTGCAGAGAGAAATGACAACTGACAGGTCCAGGGCATAAATACCTGCCGCGGCGCACGGCGGGTGTCGCACGCGGCAGTCCAAGAGCTGTCCTAAAACCGGCCCAAAACCACTGTTTTGGCCGTAACTCTGCGCACACATGTCAGAATCCTATGCCGTCTGAACCTAGACGTGCAGAATCAAAAGACGCACGCAACGACTGGTCACATGCATGCATCCATCGACTGACAGCGAGTATATAATGCAAAAACATGCAAATGGGCCTCATGCCCAGTCCGCCGAAAGGCGCCTGCAAGACGTAGAAGGCACAGCAAAGAGTCCCGGTGACATCTGGGGCTCTGGAACAGTGGTCGGTCAGCTCCAGACGGGTAGTCCGCCGCCTGTCGTCGCGCCGGTGTCACCAGGGCCGCCTGCCTCAGGGATCTGCACGAGTATGGACACGGCCGAGTGGTCACAGTAAACTGTACAGGAACGGCACAAAGCACAACACTCCCCCATGACCCGATGGTACGCATGTCCATACGCGTGCAGCACTGGTACAACAATATAGTGAGTGACACAGACAGATGAGACGGCAACGTACATCCCACACTCAACCACTGTCACGCACGGGGCGAAGCCCAACAGAACGAATGGCCACCAGGAACTTTCCGCGTGCAAGTGCCTTCGTCAAGAAATCAGCTCGCTGCAAGTCAGTGCCAACCCACATGATGGAGATCACGCGTCGCTCCACCAGATCACGAACGAAGTGATGCTCAACCGCAATGTGCTTTGTGCGAGCATGAAANAGAGCTCTCGCACGTGGAGCCTGCGAGAACTGAGCGAGGAGGTTGACGGCGAACGCGATGTCGGGACGCGTGGTCGTGGCCAGGTACATCAGAGATCCGATCAGACGGAGGTACAAGGTCACGTCCACTGTCTCCCCCAGCTGTGTAGGGTCATCCACCTTCAGGGCATCCTGCCCATCAGGTGTGATGGGTGTGGAAGCAGTGGGCACTGCACCAAGGAGATCGCTAAAGCGCTTCCCCATGACTCGTGCATATCGGGCCTGATGCAACAGCAGTGTCCGATGTCTGCGATCACGTACAATCTCCATACCGAGAAACACCGATGCAGGACCGAGGTCCTTCATCTTGTAGGCGGTCTGTAGGACAGCCTTGGCCTCCTTCACGGCCTCCAGGGACGGAGACGCAATCAGAAGGTCATCAACATAGACCAGGATGGCGGTGAGACACTCGGGTGTCGGCAGGATGAACAGCGAGGGGTCAGCCTCGCTCTGTACGTATCCTGCACGAGTCAAGGTGCCTGTGATCTCCCGGTTCCAACACCGTGGAGACTGCTTGAGGCCGTACAAGGACTTGCGCAAGCGCCAGACCTTGTCACCGTCCTCAAAGCCTGGTGGCTGAGCCACGTAGATCTCCTCATCCAGAGAGCCATGGAGGAACGCGTTGTTCACATCCATCTGGTGTAGTTCCCAGTCATGCTGAGCCACTACACCGAACAGAGCTCGAGCTGAGGTCATGCGGCCGACAGGGGCAAAGGTGTCAGTGTAGTCAACTCCCTCAATCTGAGAGAACCCCTTGACGACCAAGCGGGCCTTGTAGCGTTCCAGTGAGCCATCAGGCTTCNAAACTGCTAGGAAGCTTCCTAGCCTTGCTGCTGCTGACGTGGCGACACTGTCCAGTCAGCTGACGCACTAGCAAGCAGGCAGGTGCAAGAAACAGCAAGGATCAGGCTAGGGAGACGCGCAAAGTCTCATAAGCTTCAATAGCTTAGTAAATTGCAGAGAGAAATGACAACTGACAGGTCCAGGGCATAAATACCTGCCGCGGCGCACGGCGGGTGTCGCACGCGGCAGTCCAAGAGCTGTCCTAAAACCGGCCCAAAACCACTGTTTTGGCCGTAACTCTGCGCACACATGTCAGAATCCTACGCCGTCTGAACCTAGACGTGCAGAATCAAAAGACGCACGCAACGACTGGTCACATGCATGCATCCATCGACTGACAGCGAGTATATAATGCAAAAACATGCAAATGGGCCTCATGCCCAGTCCGCCGAAAGGCGCCTGCAAGACGTAGAAGGCACAGCAA
>SZWC01004038.1:2845-21232 GCA_023375785.1 Penium margaritaceum
TTCTCTCTCTCTCTCTCTCTCTCTCTCTCTCGCTCTCTCACGCTCTTGCCGTCACTTGTCTCACAAAACTACAATGGATTCCATATTGGTGTGGAAAACTCCAGTGTGCATCGTTTCGCACGATTTAGCATCGCTGTCCATAGTCCAAAACGACATGACAGCGGTGCCCATGTTTTTGAATGTGCGTCCGAAAACGGAACTTGACTTCGCCCTCGAGGTTGGACGTCGCCGACTTTGAGAGCAAAATCAACAACTTCTGACACTGGCCTCACCGATGTCAGAAGTTACCGTGTTGCGAGTTCTGGAGTTCGCAACTGCAAACTCCAAAGCTCGCACGTTCGCAAGGGTGAATGCACAAACTATGAGCAAATCCCCTAGTTGAACTAGGGGGTTTTGGTTATAATATCTCACTTGCCCAGGCACCTGCCGGGCCCCGCGGTAGCGGGGCCTGGCAGATCCCCTCTTTTCTATCATAGAGTGTGCCGCATGTCGCAACCCCCCCCTCCCAAATCTAGGACAAAACCCCTAGTTATACAAGGGGGTTTTGGTTTTACACTTTTACTTGCCCGGGCATCTGCCAGGCCCCGCAGTAGCGGGGCCCTGCAAATTCCCTGTCCTCTATCACAGTGTGCACTGCATCTCACAAACCCCCCAAAACCCTTGACAAACCCCCTGGTTAAAATAGAGGGTTTGGCAGGGTCATCGCGAGCTCGCAGGGAGGTTTCATCGCGGAACCCCTTGTGTGAGCTTGCGATGACGGGCGAAGTTCGACTCCATCCTCAAACGTCAAAGTCCATGTCGAATCTGGTAAATACATTAAATGTATGAAAGCCGTGCCAATTTTCGCTCGAAAAACGACAAACATGGACATCGCTCTTATGTTGTTAAAAATTATGGACATCGCTGCTTTATTTGAAAAACGATGGACATTATAAGTCCATCCTTCCATTTTTCAGTGCATAGAGAAAAAAAAAAGCTTCACCGGTATGGAAAAGCATTTGGGCACAAATGCTCCGGTGCCCGTCGTTTTGCCACATAAAGCAGCAGTGTCCATAGTCAAAAACGAACTGACGGCAGTGTCCAGAGTCGAAAACGGAAAGACGCCGCTGTCCATAGTCAAAAACGACAAAACGGTGCCCATGTTTTTCCGTTGTGCAAGCAAAAACGGAAAAAATGACAACTATACCCATGCCCTTGAAGTTGGACTTCGCCGACTTCGAGGGCAAAGGGGGCGACGCTGACACTGGCATCCCCGATGTCAGAAGTGACTTTGTCGCGAGTTTTGGATGTCGCAAGTACGAACTCCAAAACTTGCGACAGGGTGCGCCGCATCCCGCAAACCCCCTCCAATATCCGACAAACCCCCTGGTTACACTGTGGGGTTTGGGTTTTATTTTTTTACTTGCCCGGGCATGTGCCGGGCCCCGCGGTAGCGGGGCCCGGCAGATTTCCTTTCTTCTATCACACGTGCGCCGCATCTCGCAAGCCCCCCCTTAATATCCGGCAAACCCCCTACTTACACTAGCAGTTTTGGGTTACATGTTTTACTTGCCGGGCACCTGCCAGGCCCCGCTACCGCGGGGCCCCGCAGATGCCCTTTGTTCTATCACATCGTGCACAAAATCCTGCAAACTTCCCCAAACCCACGACAAACCGCCTATTTTAAATGGAAGGTTTGGCAGGGTCATCGCGAGCTCACAGTGAGGTTTTGCCGCAAAACTCCACGTGCGAGCTTGCAATGACCGGCAAAGCTCAAAGTCAAAATGCATGTCAAATGTCTTATGTACATGAAACATATATCAGCTATGCCCATTTTCCCTCGCACGACAAAAAACATGGGCACCGCTGTCACGTCGTTTTCAGCTATGGACATCGTCGTCTTTCCGATTTTGACTCTGGACATCGCTTTCGGTTCTTTCTGGACTAAAATGGAAATGCTTTAGGGCATGAAGGCCCATGCGAAAACAAACATGAGCTCCGTGTGTGAGTGCAATGCAAGACGGCAAGATTTTGGCATTAAGTTAATTAAGTCTGGAACGCTGAATATGAAAGAACAAGGAGAGAGTACAAATGAGCCCCTGGCGGGCTTAAGTATGGGCGCCGGCAGCTAGCCGCACCGGGCCCCGTCACTTCCGCTGATCCCAAATAACTCAGCAGGGAGAACACACTGAGTACACTACGATAACAATAACGGTGGTATCCTCGAGCCACTGGAAAAGCTCTCCAAGTGCCCAGGTCTCGACCACCGAGAAAATAGGAGCAATGCCTGAAAATCTCAGAATCAACGTCCAGACATCACACACAGCTTTCAAAACGTCAGAAGCGCTAGTACAGCCACCGGGTGCGCAGGTCTTTACCCACCGAGAAAACTCTCCTAGCTCCCGACAAGCCCACAGGGCTGCCGGAACGCATCGAATGCGTCTCACCAGTGCTGTCGTAGATGCTGGAGAAGTCTCGGTATAGTCTGGAGGCCCGTTGTGTCATCATACCCTCCTCTACCATATACCGCCAATGTGGGTATATGGATAATGTATCAGCGTCAGTCGTGACGGGTGGAAGCCACACAAACCAACACTCCCCCTAGCTGACATAGCCGTCCACGCGATAGCAAATGAACGAAGGCATGGAACAACGAAGTATGCCAAACCACAATCTGCACATGTCACCCACACTCATCTGCTACCCATCTAAGGTCTCCCTAGACACGGGCACATTCCATCAAGTTTCTATGGCTCGACCATGAGAGGAGTGATGCACACACACACAAACTAGTGTAATACACATCATACACATGCCAGACGACAAAATGGTCTCCTTGTGACAGTGGGGGTACTAGTGCCCAGGTCTCGACCACTACAAGCAATCAAACAGGTGTCTATGTGCCGAACACAGTAGTATCATCAATCAACACATAGGATCATAGAGGGTCTCCTCGTAACACGGTTGTACCTCACCACGTGTCCAGGTCTTGACCACTATGAGCAAACCAGCTGGCATGCACATGCCACACGTAGTATGGCCAAACACCAAGACACAGGACCCCATGTTCTCCCGGTGACACTGGTGAAACCGACCAAGTGCCCGTGTCTCGACCAACAGAGTGCGGCTGTAGCATGCTCATAGCAGACTATGGACCCCTCGCCATGCATCTCCCACAACGTCACGTGAGGTCAAAGTTCACACAACACTCCCCCTGGGCAGATGAACCTGGTGGCGATGTCCTCGATGGAGATGTTGATGCCGTAGCTGAACAGATCCCGGGCGATGAATCATGTGGTCTCTGCATCATGTAGGGATAGTTCCCCCAGTCATGTATGAGTCGGCTCCCTCCCTCAAAGACAAATTGGTATCTCCGGCTACGACTCCTCACGTCACAACTCCATCACCTGCAGTGTACCAGTCCTCGCGTAACTGCCAAGGGTCCCAACTCACAGTGTCTCCTCTATCCGCTCTACCGTGATGCATCTCCAGAGGAAAGGGAAATGTGTGAGGAGCATGCGAGCGTGGGTGAAGTGGCAGAGCTGGCCTCCAAGGCGGGATAGAGCACCCTGAAGCACAAGAGTGTACGGCCAGAAGAAGAGGGCTGGATCAGCAAACTAGATCACCACTCATGGACGACGGTGACGATGGAGCAGCTGAGACGGGTGGATGAAGGTTCGTGATGGCAGCCGTACAAGGAGGAGTGATGACCGAGTTGACAAGAGCGACGATGGAGGAAACTGAAGGCACACTCAGCTCTCCTATGGTAGTACCTCTGTCGAATGTCATACTCATAGCTGCTACAAGACCCTCCCTGAGTACGGGTGTGCCAGATACTGGTGGCGCAAGACTCATGCCGTTAGTAGTGATGCTCCCCTCCTCTCAGAATCGCTCACGCATTGCCATCATCTCCCGCTACAGCATCACTACACGCTCCTGCAGGTCGGCGCAAATTGTCTCTGACATGTGGAGGTGGCCCACGTCTGCATCGTGTAGCATAAACTCTGCCTCACTAGATGCTGCACATGTAGATAGTAGAACTCGCGAGTACAGCTCCATCTACATCTCTGCTTCTGAAGACGATGGAGCTAGTGCTGCTGCATCCTCCTGGGGGTCAACCAAACCCGCAATATACTGAGATGCTGTAACATCGGATACAGCTCCAGGTATCGCATCCACACCACAACTCGTATCTGTCATACGAGGAGTGAGCGGTCGCATGCCAAGAAAGAAGGAGAAGGAGGAGTCGTCAGAGTCCGCGGAGCATGTGGAAATGTCGTTCGTGTAGGTACTGCCACTCTCAGCGTTGATGTGATCAGCGGGGTCACCAATAGGTGAAACGCGTGTACGGATCTACTCCAGTGTCCTCGACTACAGCCGTAGTGGACACGAGTGTGCACGACTCCGGCTCAAAAACGCCCGTCAAGGCGACCAGCAAGTGCAGCTGGCACTCACACACTACCTCGCCGGAAAGGCTGGTCGTTGTCACCTCCTCGATGATAGAGTGCGGACCACCATCTGACTCCGTCATGTATGTCTCTGCTCCGTCGTGTGTACGGGAACCAGGAGACTGTAGGAACATGGACGGCTCCTCACGTTGAAGCTGGTCCTTAGGTAGCACAAATGAGACAGCGGAGCCTGCTATGTCTGCTTTAGCATATGTCCCAGCAACATCTCTAAGAACTGTTGCTCTCAAGAATGCCTCAACCTCCAAGATACCAGCCGGCCGACTCTGCTCATGCACTACAACCGCTGTCAGGCTGGTGTGTCTCGTGCGCCAACGCCCCCAGAAATCCATATGGGACATCTCAATCGGCACGATACTCCTGTGTCAGTGCCAGGTCGCTACCGATCGGAGTTGCGAGTGGCATCGCCAAGGAATGCTAGACCTGCACTCCTCCTGATGCATTTTGCTTCTGCAGAATGTCCGGCTGCTGCCCCAGCGTAGATGTCGACCTCGATAACATGCACGTCCCAAGTATTCCAACATCCTCCGAAATGGTGTGAGTTGTTTGCACACTCTCCCCCAAAAGTCTGGTAGATGCATCCAGATCTGTACGAGACTCCTGTGCCACCCCTGGGCCTCCATCGAACGGAGCCACGAGTGGCATCGTCCAGAGACGTTGTGCCTGCGCTCCTCCTGATGTCACTTGCTACTGTGGAAGATCTGGATCCAGCCCGGACAATGACAGGCAATTCTCCACCATGAACGCCATGTCGGGATCAGACTCTACGCCATGTGCTGTCACCGTATCATCTGAGTCTACCTCAGCAGACGCTTGGGCACCACGGCCTGGCGCGAGTGCGGATCCTGACGCTACAGTCACAATAGGAAATACACGGTGACCACACTCCCCCTCAACAGGTACCACAACAAAAGCCGAGGAGGTGGAGGGTGTATCAAAACTGGCACAAGTACGGTATAAGGAGTGCTGACGCCGACGTTGCGGGTCACACCACTGGAACGACCGCATGAAGACATGTCATCGCGAGGTGGCGTCATGGTTGTAGGATAGTGAAGTATCGAAAGGATGGTGGCAGCCTCGGACAGACTGACAGGTGAAGCTGAAGGGACACCATTGAATGAGGAAGAACAAGAGGATGAAGGAGATGTGGTCGAAGAGGCCATCAAAAAACTAGTAGCTGAAGCACGCTCAGTGATGACAAGGTCACAAAGCCACTACACCGTCTGTTGCAGGCCGTGGATCTCGGCAAATATGCTCGCCAGAGGTCGAGCTAGGGCATCTACCAATGCTGACAGATCCGTATGCTGTGGAGGACACAAGCTCGGACAAGGCTGAAGCCAAGGTGGATGTCAGTTGCAAGGGCGCGTCCAGCAGCGTCGCCAACCATGACGTCCATCACCATTGTAGTAGCAGAAGAACGCGCAAGGCACTTGCTCAAATGTCTGCGCACTCATCTCGTGCGCTGGACGATAGATAGGTGTCGAGGGCACCTACACACGATGGTAAACACCAAGCCGCATAAGAGGTCAAGACCCGTAGGTACTGTCACTCTCAGAGGTCACGGTGTCAGGGTCAACAAACGTGACGAGACGGGCGAGCTGCACTAGCATAGTATGCCGAGAGAATGGAGTCTGACAAGCTGCGGCTACTAATGCTGCTACCACTAATAGAGCAAAGACTGCTCTAAGAACAGAATAGGTGGCAACCAGGTGTGGCTCCTCCTCCCAGCGGTAGACGACCCAGCCCTCGGAGATGGACAGACTTGAATCCGCCGTTGATCCTCCGGAGTACACTACGCGCACCAATCCACGGTCCCCACAGAGACGCCGATCGACAACGTGTCTCGAACAAGAAGTTGCCGCCAACGACAGAATTACATATCTGCTTGGAATGCGAACAGGAAGCGCTGCAACAACTACTCTGCTTTGAGCAGTCGTCGCCAAGGGACCGCCACAACTGCTGCTAGTATAGGAGCTGTTGTTTTTGCTGAGGCTGGTACTACTATTGGTGGCGGTGAGTTGCCGGGCTCTGCTGTGGCCCCGCAGGATTGATTGAAACTGTCTTTCCCCTCCTCCCTTTCTTTTCATTCTCTCATCTCGCCCTCACCCTCGGTGTTTTTTTTTTCTCTTCACCAATCGTTATCAGGTGCACCCCCTCCGTATATGTTTTTCCACTCGTACCCCCTTTTCTCGATTGCCCCAAAGCTAAGGCAATGAAGAAAATAGGGGAAGAGGGGGGGGGATTTCCGGCTTGTCCGACCCTCCCTTCCGTTCACTACTTGATCGCTCGCTCGTTGAGCGAGCGAGTGAGCGAGTGGGCGAGTGGCAGACAGGGGGGCGGGTCCGGCCCCTCTCTGTCGTCGGCCCCTCTGTCAGTCGGCCGACGGGGCAGACGGCCCTCGGAGGGGCTCCACAAGGCCCTCTGAGGGCCTCCTCGAGAAGAGGGGAGGGGGGTGAACAAGGCTGACGAACCCCCTCGAAGAGGCCTCCCTGATGGGGGTCCAGAGGGTCCCTCCGAGGGGGCGTGAGCCCTCACAGGAGGGCTGCAAGGCCCTCCTGCAGTAGCACGTACAGCGCCGGGTGTAGCTGTTGTGGTTGCTACTGTTACTGCTAATTCCGCCGTTGTTGTTTCTGCTCCTACTCTGCGTAGCAGCTACTTCTACTGCTTCATGCTACCGCCGCTGTTGCTGCTGCTTCCGCTACTACTGCTGCTACACAACAGCTGCTACTGCTGCTTGCTACTACCGCGACTGCCGCTTGCTGTTGCCGCCACTGCTACTGCTCTTGCCGCCACTGCTGTAGTGGTTGCTGCTGCTGCTGCTACTACTTTGTGTTGCTCCTGCTGACGCCGCTACTACAGCGGCTGATGCGCTGCTGCAGCTGCTGTTGCTGCTACTACTGCGCGGCGTAGCGGATGCTGCTACTGCTACTGTTTGTGCAGCCGCCACTACCGCTTGTGCAGCTTTTGCGAATGCTAGTGTTGGTCGTTGTTGCTACTAATATCGCCGCTGCTGCTATTACAGTGAGCGGCAGTCCTGCCGCCACTGTTCTTGGTGCATGGCACTTCAGCTACCGTGGCTGCCACGTCTGCTGCTACTACTGCTATTGCCGCCGTAGTCGCTAATGCTGTTGTACGCAACTCACCGCCACTGTGGTGTTCACGTGCAGTCGTTTCGCGCATCCTCACGTTGCTGCCGGTGTGGTGCCATGTCACGCGTTCTCTTTGCGTTCTGCCGGCTACAACTGCTTCTACTGCTCACACGCCCCCCTGTGCTCTGATACCAAAAAGGAAATATTGTAGGGCATGCAGGCCCATGCAAAAACGAACATGAGCTCTGAATGTGAGTGCAATACAAGACGGCAAGAATTTGGCTAAGTCTTGAACGCTGAATATGAAAGAACAAGGAGAGAGTACAAATGAGCCCCTAGCGGGCTTAAGTAAGGGACGCCGACAGCTAGCCGCACTGGGTCTCGTCACCCCTGTGGAGGCCAAAGGAGTCAGCGGGGAGAACACACTGCGTACACCACGATAACAATAACGGTGGTCTCCTCGAGGCATCGGAACAGCTCTCCGAGTGCCCTGGTCCCGACCACCGAGAAAATAGGAGCAGTACCAGAAAATGTTAGAATCAACGTTCAGACATCACACACGACTTTCCAAACATCGGAAGCGCTAGTACAGCCACCGAGTCTCCTCGTCGCACCGGTACAGTCCACCGGTTGCACGGGTCTCAACCCACCGAGAAAACTCTCCTAGCTCGCGACAAGCCCACAGGGCTGCCAGAACGAATCGACCGCGTCTCACCAGCGCTGTCGTAGGTGCTGGAGAAATCTCTGTACAATCCGGAGGCCCGTCGTGTCGTCACGCCCTCCTCTACCATATACTGCCCACATGGGGATATGGATAGTGCGTCAGCGTCAGTCGTGACGGGTGGAAGCCACCCTAACCAGCGTACTATGGACAGGCTGCTTTATCTGGCGAAACGATGGGTACATTACTACTCCATCCAAACCATTTTTAATCATTCAATGATAGTGTTTTGGACGCAGTAGTAACATACCCATCGTTTTAGCCAAATAAAGCAGCAATGTCCATAGTCAAAAATGAACCGACGGCGGTGACTAGAGTCGGAAACGAAAAGACGACGATGTCCATAGTCGAAAACGACATGACATCCGTGCCCATGTTTTTCGTCGTGCGAACGAAAACTGGCACGGCTGATGTATATGTCATGTATGTAAGACATCTGACATGGATTCTGACTTTTTTGCTTCGCTGGTCATCACGAGCTCATAGGTGGAGTTTTGCGGCGAAACGTTCCAACGAGCTTGCGATGATTCTGCCAAACCCCCCATTTAAATGAGGGGGTTGGTCTTTGGTTGGGGGGGTTGCAGGATTTTGCGCACATTGTGATAGACAAAAGGGCATCTTCCAGGCACGCTACCGCGGGGCCCGGCTGGTGCCCAGGCAAGTAGATAAATATGACCCAAACCCCCTAGTGTATGTAGGGGGTTTGTCGGATATTGGGGGGGGGGGGATTGTGAGATGCGGCGCACCTTGTCACGAGTTTTGGAGTTCGCACTTGCGACCTCCAAAACTCGTGACAAGGTTACTTCTGACCTTGGCGATGCTTGTGTCGGCGTCACCCACTTCGCCCTCAAAGTCCGCGAAGTCCGGATTCGAGGGCGTAGGTACAGTTGTCATTTTTTCACGTTTTCGCTCGCACAATGAAAAACGTGGGCATCACTGTCATGTCGTTTTTGGACATAGAAAGCAGCGTCTTTCCGTTTTCGACTTTGGACATCACTGGCAGTTCTTTTTCGACTATGGGCACCGCTGCTTTATCTAGCGGAACGATGGGCACGGGAGCATTTGTGCCCTAATATCTTTCACATTCCACATGGTGTAAGAGCTTGAAAGAAACAAAGATGTATAATTCGTTGTCAATTTTCGAAATAACCCTTCTAGACTATGAATTATCATGAAAATCATATCATGATACAAAATCGATTGACCTCATTCTCATCAGGCGGAAAATTTTGAGATCAATTGCCATGATAGCTAGGGATTCACCATGTGTTTTGAATGTTACAATTAAATGAATAAATCTTGATGATAATTATTTATTATTGGTTGAAACCAACACGTGGTAAAAACTGGGGATCACCCTGGTTCTGGCTAGCCCTTTGTTACGGCCACAAGGACGGAAAACATATCTAGTTTCTCTAGTCCAGGTCAGGACCAAACGTCACTGAAAGCCTGACAAAATATAGGGCGGGTAGAGGAGGAAAACGCGCGCTTTGAGGAACAACTTTCACCATGGCCAATCAAATGGTCGGATCGGGAGAGCTTGCAGAGTTCTACGCCGATCGCAGCTGTCGTTTCTCCAAACTGGCTTTCGACGGCCGGCAGTGGCCGACTCGTTTGAACGCGGTCAACTGAGCTTTTTACACGACCGAAGGCCGTCATTTGCGTCACATATGGGCCTGATGCTTTCTCCTTGAAGCCTATCGTCGACCGGCATCAAACCTGCGGGTTTCGACTGCCGACAAATATTGTACCCTGCCGACAAGATGCGCGGCAACTACGACATTAATCAGGTCACTTTCACACAACCATTTTGGAGTCCGTTTACACAGCATGACCCTTGAGCATATAAGACAAAGTTACGTCAGACAAGTGAAGAGTTCAGGGAATGACGTAAAAGGTAGCGAAAATAAAGGATTAAAAATAATTTAATCAGAAATTATTTTTTATTTCATAATTCATGCATTAATTGGACACACATAGAATTTCCATGTATCATCAAGATCAATGATGATGAAAATCATGCAAGTAAAATAGTATTACAAATAAAAAATGGGACATATTATTTTAATTTAATCATGATTTATAAATAATTAAATGTTTTATCAATAAGAAGTGATGATAAAAGTGTGCTTTTCGAATCACTCATGTATCCAGAATATGTACGTGAATTGCATCCACATTGGAAATAATAAATTGGATTCCATGCATGCTTTATGAAAAAAAACATACTTTAATTTATGTTTTTACCATGGTTTCCATGGTTTTTTCATTCAGTTGTATGCTTGAATTGTTCTAAAATTTGAGCGATTGTTTCTTCAGAATGTTATTTTTTTTAATTTTGTTTATTGATTTGGTAACACACGGATTTGGAGCAGATGTGTTGTGAGGTCGAGTATTTAGCTAGTATGATTTTTCATCTAAGTGAAAATTCTTGGTGAAGGTAATGATTCCTGAGTTGCACCATTTTTTCCTTGAAATTCACGTAAAATGAGTGAGAAATGACGCGTTTGTGATGGAGATAAGCATTACCAAGTATAATGTAGAACCTGAACTTATATGGCTTAGATGGAGATACATAATTGGATAAGTGGTTCTGATTGTGATTGTAACTGTATTGTTCGCCCTTGATTGTTTGCCGATACAGGCCTCACCTAGACCGGCGCATGTGTTTTTCTGCCGGACATGCTCGATGTGCTTGGACGCTGCGACTTCACAGGCCCGGCCTCTCTTCTCCTCCCGCATGCGCCACCGGTGGTCGTAAGAACCCTGTCCGAAGCCCACAAGGGAAAAGGGCAGCAGCGTTAGCCCCCGCGCTGCGTGTGCAATTGGCGCTGCGTCGGCGTAAGCGGGTGAAGCTTCTCGAGCTGTTCGAATGCCCTCCATCACTGCCAAGTCGCAACCTTAAGCCGTCATCTCTCGTCTCTTGCCGCGCACGTTTTCTTTTAGTGTTGGCCATGTCAGTCTGGGCAGCGGCGACCACTGACGCTCGCCTGCCCAACGAGGCGTGAGCTCTGCAGTGAACGGCCTCGGCGTCTCGCAGCAAGTCGTCGCATCAGATCCTTGCGGAAGATCGATGCAGCCGATCGACCGGCTCAGCGGGCTCACCCACGCCGCAATGGCACAGGCGCATCTCCGGCTGCGTCGTGCTGCCTGTCTTTGAGATGGGGGTGCCACACGCACGGACCGATCCCTCACACGTCCCATCGTCAAAACCTGCGTCGCGTGTGACGGAGCAGCCGACGCTTGCCTAGTGATGATCATTGGTGCGTACTGACGCCCTCGGGCCACGGCGAGACCCGTAACACCTTAATCCTTCTGTCTCTGATGCAATGCGACGTTTGTTATGTGTGAAACGGGCCCGCACCGTCGTGTGCTTCTGGAACACCGCAGGTGCTGCAGTTGCTTCAGGTGCTTTCGGTGCAGGTTGTCTGGCGTCTCAATAACTAACTGAGCGGATGAAATGCGTTTCAGTTTTGTCGCACTCTTCCGTGCAGCAACCCGACGTCGCACAGGCATGGCGCACACGAGAAAGATCTTTTTGTGCAGCTCCCTTCCCTTTCCCGACCGGAGACACAAGGCCGCCGAGCGGCCTTGTGTCTCCCTGCCTCGGCTGGCATTCTACTGGCGGTCACCCTCGACGTTGAGCGCCATGAAGAAAACACCTTGCAGAAACTCTTGTGTTTGCTTGCTTCTTTATCTTGCAGGCCTCGCTGCATTCGGAGAGGAGCAGGCCGAACGAGGGCGGTAAGGCAGGCGGACACGTCCGCATAGATGGCTGCGGGAAGGCGGCGGGAGGACGTTGACTGCGGCCAGCAGCAGGGCTGGAACCGCGGAAATGGTCTTCGAGATGACGCTCGCAGCAGCTCTGGAAGAAACGAAGCCAGGCAGCAGCGCCGCCGCAGAAAAAAAAACGGCGGCTTTCTGAAACGAGTGCTGGGCTTTCTCGGGCTGGCGGGCAGCGCGAAGGGGAACAAGGCGGAGGCTGTCAAGAGCTCGTCAGCCCAGGCGCTGCATGCGATCCGCCGTGAGGAGGGGGAGGAGTCTGGGTCCAAGGGAGGATGGGAATTGGCGGCGCTAGGGAGAACGGCTGCAGTGGAAGGGGCCTTGAAAGGACGCACAGGCGTAACAGAGGCGGAGACAAGTAATGTTCCAGAAGTGGGACCAGGGGTGACAGAAAACCACGATGACCCCGGCGCAGGCTCGGTCGCACTGGCTGATGGGGGCTCTGCTGCGGTTGCCTCGGAGGCCCCCAAGGCACCTGATGAGTTTGGCAGAGTTCGGCAGAAAGCTGCCGTGGGCCCAGCCCATGTGCCTGCTTCGCCGCTGGAAACGTTGCCAGAGGAGGTCCCTGCTAACTGCGAGGGGGGACCTGAACTGGCGGCGGCAGCAGGTGGTGGTCGGGCGGAGGTTCCGTACAGCCGGGATGGTCCCAGCAGTGCATGGGGTGCGCGTGCGTTGGACCCTGCACCGGGAAATGTTGGGTTGGTGCAGAATCCTCCAACGGCGGCATCCGTTGCAGTTTCAAACCCTGCGCCCTCTTCTGGCCTTGGTGCTGCCACAGCTGCGGCAGCTGCTGCTGCAGCCATGAGCGACGCGGAGCACGAGCACGGGGCTGTGCTGACGACGGCTGCGCTCACCTCCGTTGGTTACGTTCAGCTCCTTGACTCATCTCCTCAACTGGGACCCATCATGCAGGAACAACCAGAAGCAATTCCTAGACAGGAGCTGCAGCAGCAGCAAGATCAACCGCAGCAGCAGCAGCAGCAGCAGCAAGGGCAGGAGCAGCAGCAGCAGCAGCAGCAGCAGCACTCACTGCCAGTGCTGGAGGAGTGCCAGCAGGAACAGCAGGGACTGCTCAGCATGAAGGCTGCTCGTCTGTCTGCGCGCTCCGTGTCCACTCCTCCCTCCGCAGCAATGGTGGACGTGCTGCTGGGCAGCCCCCCACCTCGTGCAGCGATGTCGAACTCCTCTCAGGCTCTCAGCATGGGCGGCAGCAAGGATGGGCGCCGTGGGCATTTGGGTTCGGGGGCTGTGCAGGGAGGTGCGGCCGGCAAGGGGAGGAGCTGGTTGGCTATGGGAAGCCAGAGGCAGGAGGGTGCAAGAGGGGATGGAGAGCGTGTGGGTGCTGTGCAGGCGAGTAGCCTGCCGAGGGCGCGGTCGCTGCCGTGGGGAAGGCTTGGGAAGACACCGTCGCCTTCCACTCAACCGCTGCCGGAGCCATGCGAGCCAATGTCGCCTCTTCCCAGTCTCGTGGGTGGCGGCGGTCCTGGCGCGCCCAGTGCTGTCGTGGCAGGTGCTCCCGTGCAAGCGCAGGAGCAGGAGGTGGGAGCGACTGGTGATTGCGAGCGCATCGGCTGCTGTCGGGGAGACAATCATGGAGCTTCAGGTGCAGACACGGTGCCCTTGGGTGGTCCGGGATGGAGGCCGGCGAACTCGGTGGTGGAAGCTGCCGGGGGTGCTGGGCTGGAGGACAGCAGTGGCCCGAGGGCAACAGGTGTGCAAGGATTGACGGAAGGTCCCGAAGCCTGCACGCCTTTGGGACAAGAAGGAGAAGAGGAGCGTGGAGAGCGTCGTCACCTGCCTGAAGGCACTGCCGAGCGAGAAGTCTGCGAACAGGAACAGCAGCATCGGCAGCTGCAGCAACGGCAGAACGAACAGCTGGTGCAAGGATATGATGAGGAGAAGAAGCAGCAGCAGCAGCAATGTCAGTGGGAGCAGGAGGAGGTGGTGGAAGTAGTAGTGGGCCACGAGTGGCGGGAGCAGTTGCAGGGGTCGTTGGAGGGGCAGCGGCAACAGGTGCTGCAGCATGAGCAGGGCCGCATGCAGCGGTACGAGAGCTCGTACGGAAATGAAGGTGCCGTTGTGTCGAAGAAACCGGGAGGAGGACAGGAGGGATGTTGCAGGGTAGCAGAGATGGTTCCAAGGGACGCACAGGGTGACTCGGGGGGGGAAGCTAACAAGGCTGTGGGTCTAGGCCGCAACGAATGTGTCCTAGGTGTTGACCGACGGGCGGATGAGGCGATGGGAGATGGCGTGCCCACCTGTTTCCCATCTGCACAGCAACAGCAGCAGCAACAGCAGCAGCAGCAGCAGCAGCAGCAGCAGCAGCAGCAGGAACAGCAGCAGCAGCAGCAGCAGCAGCAGCAACAGCACCAGCACCAACTGCAGCAGCACCAGCAGGAGCACCAGCAGCAGCAGCACCACCACCAGCAGGAGCAGGAGCAGCAGTTGCAGCAGCAGGAAAAAGAGCAGCGGCAGCAGGAGGAGGAGGTCGAGCAGCAGCAGGAGCAGCAGCAGCAGGAGCACCACCACCACCACCAGCAGCAGCAGCAGCAGCAGCAGCAACAGCAGCACCAGCAGCAGCAGGAGCAGCACCGGCAGCAGCAGCAGCAGAAGCAGCAGGAGCAGGAGCAGCAAGAAAAGGAGAAGCAGCCACAGCAGCATGAGCAGGAGCAGCAGCAGCGGGAGCAGCAACAGGAGCAGCAGGAGCAGATGGAGGGGGGGGAGGAGCAGCGAATCTTCCATCACCAGGAGCAAGGAATCCCCCTGCCGTCATCACAGCCATACAACTGCGCAGCTTTGGCCCAGTGCAGTGGAGGTGGTGGTGCTGTCGCTGCTGTTGGCGAGATCGCTCTGAACCCTGCTGATGTTTTGGGGTTCGGGCGGAGACCCCCCGCCCTGCGCTCGGGTTTGGCAGTGCTGGATGGAGCAGAGGTGGCGGTGGAAGCACAAGAGAGGCCGGTCGTGCCAGCGATGGCTGAGCATGGTGATGTCGATGGTGATCACCATCACCATGACGATAGCGGTGGTGGTTGTGCGGCGGTGTCAGATGTGTCGACAGCATGCGAACAAGGTATTGCCAAGATTGGAGTTGGATGAGAGTGTTGCTGCTGCGTCGGTTGATTCTGGAGGAGCATTGGGGATAGGGGAGGGAGGGGGGGGGGGGGGGGGGGGGGGGGGGGGGGGGGGGGGGGGGGGGGAGTCCATTTTTTGCAAGATATGAGGGCCATGTCGTCCTGTTCAAGTTTCTAAGACTGCTCCCATTCATAGAGAGCTTCCCGACTGTCTCCCCCCCCCTCCTGGCCCCCTCTCTCGCACTTTCCGCATGAACATCCCCTTCTTGTAACCTCCTCATTTTCCTGCCGAATGTGCGTTCCTGCCATGGTCTTTTCCCATGCAGGTGGACTGTCAGAAGCAGTGTCAGGGTCCAGCTACAGGACCAGCAACAGCAACAGCAACAGCAACAGCAACATCAGCAACGACACGAGACCTGCCACGTCCTCCTTGGCAGCTCCCGTCTGCTCTGGTGAGAGTCCCATGCACCCGCAGCCACATTTTGAGTTGCCTAACGGTGGGAGGGGAAGGAACCCAAGCAGGAGTGGGAGTGGAGAAGTCGGTGTTACTGGAGTGACGTCAGCTGTAGCAGTGCCAGCAGCAGCAGCAGCAGCAGTGGCCGATTCTCCAATGGCTCCAACCACCCCGCCACTTTGTAAGCAACCCTGCAGACAGAGCCCAGGTAAGTCTCGAGTCACACAAGCAAGCAGAGCTGCTGCAGCAGTAGCTGCTGCAACTGCTGCTACCGTGCCATCGCCGATTTCCACAAACTGCCATGACAGCCCCTCCAAGCCATCCTGTTCGGTCGTGCTAGAAGTCACGCACAGCCAGCAGCAGCAGCAGGAGCCTGGTCCAGCAACCCTTACTGCTGCTGCAATCTACGCAAGCAACACGCTGGGCACCCGGCCGCGACCTGCGGCCATGCGAGCGACTCCGGAAGCACCGCCAGTGGCGGCCCTGCAAGGGCGGCAGCAGGAGGGAAGCCCGCGGACGCCCGCCGTGGGCCGTCATGGCCTGTCACCAGGGAGGGGAAGGGGAGAGCAGAGCCCTGGGATGCGTCGTGGTCGGGGCCACGGGGACGGCGTGAGGGGACGTAGCCTCAGCCCATCCACGCCTCATCGAGTGGCGTCCAGAGCGGTGGGCAATGCTGCTGCTGGCCCACGTTCCAGCTCAGTCGCGCAGGCTGGGAACGCAGTAGGGGCTAGCGGCGATCCAGGAGCCGGTGAAGAGAGGCTTGTGCCTGCGCCTGCGTCAGAGGTGGCCGAGCTGTCGCCTCATGACTCTAAGTTCACGACAGAAGAGGAAGCGACGGAGAGGAGATCAGGAAGTGCGACCGTGAGTGAGTCCGAGGCTGAGAGCCTCAGGGCGGACAGATGCAGGAAGGAGCAGGCGGTTCCCGTTTCAAAGGTAGGGTGTGTGTCGTCGACGGGTGGTGGAGCTGTTGCGCTTGCGCCAGCCACACCGTCGCCATCGGGATCGAGACGAGTTAGGGTGGAGGCGAGAACCCCAAGCCCGAATGGCAAGGGGCCGGCCAAGCATGGTCGAGACCCTTTCAGGACTCCATCACCTCTGGTTGCTTCTTCCCTTTCTTCATCTCCTTCGGCACAAGGGAAGTTGGTGCACAGACTCGTTGCCTCATCTTCCCCGAGCAGCCCGGGGCCTTCCGCCTCCTCAACGCCTTCCTCTGCCGTCTCCCCTTCCGTGGTCTCGGTGCGGTCGCCAGACCACAGCCGCGCCGCTGCACGGAGGGCGACGTTGCACCAGACAGGCCGCACTGTCAGCACGTGCAGCAGCGTGAGCAGCGTCCGCAGCGTTAGCAGCCACGGCAGCACCACCGCCGGCGTCGGCCCCCAACGGCTGTGGCCAGTCGGCGAGACGGATACAGACGGAGAGGAGGGCGGAGGCGCCACTGCAGCAGAAGCAGCGGGTTCTCTGGAGGAGTCACAGAGCGTCGTGTTCAGCGTTGATGAGTCCGAAGGAGGCGGAGGGGCGGCCGTGGGGTTCGGAAGCGAGGCTGACAGCAGCAGCATCTACGGGGTCGGTGCAGCAGCCAGCTGCTTCGGCGGAAGCTGCACCAGCACGGCGCCAGCGTCCACTGCGACAGGGACCAGTCTGACGAGCCGCGCTACGAGCTTGACCAGCGTGGCGACGGAGGAGCAGGAGCGGCTGGCCCAGCTGCCGCCAGAGGAGCAGCGGCAGATGCAGCTGGAGAGGGAGCAGGAGCGACGGGTGCGGGCGCGGCAACGGCGGGCCCTGGCACAGCATCGTCACAACCACCACCACAAGCACCATGAAGAGCGGCAGAGGGGCCGCCAGCACCTCCCCTCCACCGAAGCGCAGGTGGGGGACGAGCTCCAGTTGGCGGAGGCATTCTCCCAGTGGCCTAAGAGCTTACGCAGCAGCAGCCGTGGCAGCGGCAGCGGTGGTGGCGGTGGTGGTGGAGGAGTAGCCCACTCACAACGCCATGGCAGCAGAAGCAAAGAGCAGGGGGNTGCATGGAGGTAAGACATGCCATTGTGCCAGAAGGAACGAAGCAAGCATTCATGTGAATACATAGGTAGAGCCTGTGCTTCTCCATGGTATGAATGAAAGAGTCTTTGATAGGAGGTAAGCGCTCAAGTCCGGATGTGGATATCAGCAGTCAGTGGGCCCGTACAGAGGGCGGGGGTTGCCAGGAGGCAAGCAGAGCTGACCAGTCCTCCTCGCCATAGAAAAAGGAGCTTGTGAAAAAGAAGTTGAAAACATCGAAGGGAGAAAGCACAGAACAGACTGAACAGGTGCCTAGAGCAAGCCAGACTAGAGCTGCTCATCCGCAACGTTTTGGATAGTGCAACCGCCTCCTGCACAGCTGTCTTCTCTGTCCGCCTGCCTTCCCGTCCTCACCCGTGGTTCCTTCCCAAATTGCGTGTCCTGTTTTGGTCGTCCCAAGCCTCCCGCATGCCCTGTCCCTCACGGCAGACTGCGCCTTCTGCGCAGCAAGTCTGGGATTGCTGTGCCGCCGGCTGTGCAGTTGTAGCCGCATTCTGCGCTTTATGTAGCGCTTGCTCGTGCTCCATCGCGGGCCGCATGCGAGATCATGGGCCGTATGCGAAATCATGGGCCGCATGCGAGATGAGGAGGACGTCGGTGCATGCGCTCTGACCCAGAGCCTCCCTCACCTGTGCAGCAGGGTTCCCTTGGACAGAGCACGGCTGCGCAAGTCTTCTGAAGGCCCCAATGTAGCATGCAACGAAACTGCCCTGCTCAAGCTCTCTCTCGCACCGAGCAGAGGAATCGATGGGGGGAAAGGGGAGGGGGG
>SZWC01004038.1:21652-75492 GCA_023375785.1 Penium margaritaceum
GCCCCCTCTCTTGTTGAAGTTCGTTGACTACTCACAACTCTGTGCCCTCTTGCCTCCACACACTGTGCACACACTTGTACAGATTGAATGACAATGGCCCTACCTGGGGAAGCGACATGCGTGTCAGCTTTGGCAGAAGCCATGGACGTCCTCATGATGCTGTTGCTGCTTGACCCCAGGACGTCTCTTGACACACGCGTGGCCGTTGTCTGACTCTCCGTGATTCTTTCTGATGCTGTGATGCGGTCGATGCTAGGGCCCGTACATTCTTTTGCTGTGCTCTGCATCATTTTGCTTTGCCTTGAGTGCTTTGTGGGGGAGATGCATTACCCGGGTGCTGATCCTTAGGGGGCCACCATGCCGGGTTTGCCCGTGTATTGGTGAGTAGCCATCGTTCGGGTTTATGCCGAGCGGTCGGGCTCGACCCCTGGGTGGCGGTGTGGCTCGCTTGGGTGTGATGCCCGTGGCGAGTGCACGCTCACCGGTTGCTAGGTCTCGCTCGCTCCCCCCCCCCAATCTTTGTCTTTTGGTTGTGTCCGAGCTAATGAAGGCAAGCTTTCCGCATCCATGGCATCGTGTGGTTCTCGCACGTGATTGCTTGCTCTCACACACTCAGCCTAGGAAGTTTCCAGGTAACTATTGGTATGAAAGCTTGTGAGACATCTCGCCCACTGCTCCTTGATCTGTTCACTAGCTTCGTTCGGAGCACACTCGGCCACTCTTGGCCATTCTCAAGCACCTACCACTAGGCCACTCCCGGCTATCGGTTAGTGAGTCCTGGCCTCGTCTTTCTCTCGGTCGTTCTCGGCTGCCCTTGACAGCAGTGGCGCGTCTAGGGGCGTTACTGCTGCGATCGCCTGCGGCTGTTCTCTGCCGTCCTTGACTCCACTAACCGCCAGTCTTTGTGGGTCTCAGCTCACCTCAGCTCTTCCGGCAATTGTTCTCCTCAAGCCAGGTGGGCCGCCTCTGACCTGCAGCAGACAGCCCGTCTTGGCGGATGCACGGCCCACTCAATCCTCGGATACGGTGCATCTCCATTGTGCGTCGCACCATCTCCGTGCGCACCAGCACCTCCTTTCTCCTTGCAGCCCGTGTGGTGCGCTTTCTGCGAGCATCCCGGCTGCGGCAGCATCCCACTCCGACCTTCACACTGGCGGACGATGACGACACCCCCCTGTGGGTGCGTATGCTTGACCACACCTACTGGCAGGAGGACATTGACGCCGCAGCAGAGCATGAAAGGGAGGAAATTGATCGCCAAGTCTACACCCCAGACGATCTCCCACCGTCACCGCCCTTGTCCCCAAGAATGTAACCCTAAAGCAGCTCTCAACCTCCTGAACCTGCAACTGCACCTACTCCTGCTCCTCCTCCTATCGCAGTAGGATCTACCGAAGCATCCACTGCACCCGAGGTCCCTGGCGTCATCCCTGTTCTTCCCGTGCATGCTGACTCAATCGGTTTGACAGGCGCTATCCTTGATGCAGCGACTGGTGCCGCAGCCACCTTTGCAGCGGCGGCGAGGGCCTGCCGTGCCCCCGCACAGACTGCCGTCGGTCGGGCACCTAAGGCATACGCACAGACAGCTGCCTCTCTCACTCTGCTGGCCGCTGCCGCCGCCAACATTGCCACACATGTCACAACAGCAGCAGCATCTATCGCCACGGCAGCCTCCACTGCAGCAGACGCCACTTCCAGCTTCGTCGGCTCCATCCGAGCATCCACTACCACCGTAGTACTGACGCCTACTAGTGCTCCTTGTGACGCAACGTCACCCATTGCCACCGGCGTTCTTGTGGCATTGGCCTCTGCTGCAGTCGATGGAGCCAATGTGACGGGACTTCTGTGTCTTACCGTGGCGGTTGCAGGCTGGGTGGCGGTCCTGTTCTCCTCGACTGGAGCTGTTGTCCCGCCGCTCTTCACTCTTCTCCCGCGTCACTAGTTCGGTGAGAATTGTAATCCCCTTGACTCCTTGCTCTCCTTGCACTCTTTTCTCATTCCACTCTCAGTTCCGGTTTCCCCTTTCATGATTCCTGCATCGGAGGAGACTATAGAGGCCCTCCACGCCGCTCTTAGTGAGGCGCAAGTAGAGCACCCCAAAGTTGAGGATGAGCTTAATCGGGGGCAGGAGGCGCAGCGTGAGCTAGCTGCTACAATAGCCACACTAGTCATTGAGCAACTGCGTGCTATTCCCATATTTGCCGCAGTCCTACCTACCATAGAATCTGGCTCAGCAGACTCGTCTGCTCCTCCTGGTGACACTGTTGCCAACTCTTCCTCTCACTCTCTCTCCGCAGCAGCCTTTGCCCGTCCTCTGCTCCCAACTCGGCAAAAGGACTTTGAAACTCCACCACCACAGTTCACCTCCAAGCTCACATTCACATCCTAGGAGACTTGCTTCAGTGCGTGGGCCCAGGGTGAGCTACATTGGTAGTACTACTCGCCTACAAAATTGCCATTTGTGCCACAGCCTACAGATGCTGCTCGCGTTGTGCGGGCACTCATCAACGCAGGCCCAGAAAGTCTTCTCGACAGCATTGGTACGTATAATGTAGACCCTACCCGCGGCACGCCAGCTGACCCTATCGGCACCTATGCTCTAATCCGTCGTCGCAAAATAGTGACTGGGCACGCTGCCCAGAGCGCCCTCACGGTGCAATTCAACACATTACACATGCAGGCTGATGAGACAGAAGATGAGTATTGGGCGCGCAGCTTGCGCCTGCTGTGCAACCTTGGCAGGGCCACCCCCGGTCCTCTCTCCGCTTGCCTCTCCATCGTTGCTGGACTCATTCTAGAGCTGTCTGATTTGTATCTGCACGTCTCTCAGGCAGAACTTGAGCGCCTTGCCTCTGCACATGTTCCTACTGATTCCCCACCTGGGATCGGCCCCCTCTTTGACTTCACTGCCTCGCGCCTCACCGACTGGTGGAATGCCTTGCAGAACAAGTGTATGCATCGCGTTGCATTAACTGCTGTCACCACTTCCTCCTCTTCCTCTTTTGCCGCAGCTTCCTCTCCCTCGTCCTCGTCACAGGCAGCATCGCACTCCACTCAGAGCCCCTCCCGGGATGGGGTTGGTGGGTCCAGTCATGGTGGCGGTCGCGGGGGCAAGGGCCGTGGGGGTGGCCGCGGTGGCAAGCACTCGGCCCCCACTGCTGCTAACGTCACCTGTTGGAACTGTGGCGCCTGTGGTCACTCTGCACCGAAATTTCCTGCCCCTCGCGATGATGCCCGTCTGGCCTCCTCCATGCGAGCCCACTGGGCACGCACCGCTGCTACTACCTCCTCTACCGCAGCTGCCGTGACAGTCGCCTTCTCCTCATCGTCCTCCACTGCCTCAGCGCCTTTCACCATCTCTGCCCCCCTTCACCCAACACCTCCAACACCCAACCCTTGGGGTTGGATTCCTCCTCCATCTGGCCCTCCGTACTATGACCCCCCGTCCTCTCACTACCATGTACCCCACTGGTCTCGTGACGACGGGCAGTTCTCTGACCGCTCCTCTGACCGTTCCTCGCATCGCTCCTCTGATCGCCGTAACGAGGAGCGCACCCTTGAGCGTCGGCTGGTAGAGCTCCTTCATCTTTGCTCTTAGGGAGGTGAGAGTGTGAGTGACCAGTCCCGCGCGTCTGTTTGTGAATCTGAGATCACTCTTCGTGGTGCCTCCTCTGGTCGTGTTCAGGGGGACTTGCCTGATGATTGTGCCTGGGCTGAGGAGTGGCAGTCACACACGTTCCCCACACGTCTTGGTTGCTCGTCCTCTCTATTTGCCCGTGACACCGTTGCTGTCTGTCTTGTTCTTCCATCCACTCGTGCCTCGTCCGTCCTCTGAATCATTGACTCAGGGGCCACACATCACATAACCTCCTGTCGTTCTTCCTTCGTCTCTCTTGGTCCTATTTAGTCCGTTCGCTCTGTACGCACTGGATCCTACCAGCTGCTTCCTGTTCAGGGTGTTGGTGTTGTTCGCATTGTTGGTCCTGGTGGCACTGTCTACCTCCTTGATGTCTTGTCCGTGCTTGACCTTGAGGTCAGTCTTTTCTCTGTGACGCACGCATGGCCTCCGACTCATCGTTGTGGGAGAAGGCCATGAAGGCCGAGCTTGATGCACTTTCTGAGCACAGTTTGTACAAGCTTGTCGCCCTCCGACCGGATCGCAAGGCAGTTGCGGCCAAGTGGGTGTACCGTCGCAAACCGAACCCTGACAGCACAGTTGAGCAATACAAGGCACGTCTCACCGCAAAAGGGTTCTCTCATATCCCTGGTGTTGACATTGACGAGACCTTCGCCCCACTTGGTCGCTATACCACGGTGAGGGCTCTCTTGGGCCTGGTTTCTCAACATGACTGGGAGCTTAAGCAGATGGATGTGAACAATGCCTTCCTCCATGGTAAATTGGATGAGGAGACCTACATGGTGCAGCCACCTGGCTTCTCAGATGGAACAAACCGGGTATGGCGCTTGCGCAAGGCCCTCTATGGCCTGAAACAGTCCCCACGGTGTTGGAACCAAGAGATCACAACGACCCTTGAAAAAGGAAACTTCTGAAGGAGTGCTGTGGACCAACACTTTTCCTCAGTGAACCCACCAAGCCACTTGTCGCCGTCCTTGTCTACGTGGATGATCTCCTCATTGCCTCTCCTGACGCCGCCTCTCTTGTGGCAGCCAAAGCTCTACTTCAGGCAACATACAAGATGAAGGATCTTGGTCTGGCTCAAGTTTTTCTTGGCATGGAGTTGGAGTGAGACTGGGAGCGCCGCACCTTGCACGTCCACCAGGCTGCATAAATACGCAGCTTGGGGGAGCGATTTGCCCCACTCCTCATATCCATCCCCACTGCGTCCACTCCCATGACACCCGCTGGTCAGTCCTTACTGATGTCTTGAGAAGTGTCCATTCTGGGGGAGACGGTCTATGTAACCGATTACCTCCGTGTCATTGGCTCTTTGTTGTACCTTGCCACAACCACTCGTGCTGATGTGGCATTTGCTGTGAACTTTCTTTCCCAGTTCTCCCAGTACCCCCGTGGGCGCCATCCTGAGGCAGTATTGTGGGTAGTGCGCTACGCCCTCTCCATCCACTGCATCAGACTGTACTTTCGTGCACAGCCCTCAGTCGTGGTTGACGGCTTCACATACAGTGACTACGCGTACAACTCTGATGCTCGCAATCAAACATGCTACATTTTTCTTGTCCGTGGCAGTGCAGTCTCTTGGAAAAGTGGCAAACAAGGGTGTGTTGCTCGCAGCACCGCTGAGGCTGAGTATGTTGCTCTTGGTGCAGGCACGTGTGAGGATGTGTGGTTGTGTCGTCTGCTACAGCAACTGCATGTACCCATCCGTTGCATCACTCTACGCTGTGATAACCAAACCACAAAGGCCATTGCTGAAGATAGAGGCATGTATCATTTACGCACCAAACACATCAATGTGGAGCACCATTTTGTTCGCGAGTACATTGATGCTGGTTTTGTCCAGGTTGCTTGGATGGACACACGGTCTCAGAGAGCTGACTTCCTCACAAAGGCCCTCAGTCGTAATGTGTTTAAAAGTGCTGTTCACTCTCTTGGTCTCATCTGTCCACATGATCCAGGCTGATTGGGTCTAGTATGTCTTTATCACCTCTCGTGATTCCCCTTGTGGTGCTCCCATGTGTGTGGGTTGGTTGTCTATATTGTTTTTCTATGCCCCATGGCCACTGCTATGGCTTGACGGAGAGGTTGGGCATGCACTGCTCCCTTGGAGTAAGTTCCCCAAACCTTGTTCGTGGTGCAAGTCCAAGTGAGACACCAGAAGTGTAGCGCAACGGATAACATGATGGACTTAGGGACAACAGGTCTTACGATCGAGCCTTGATGTGCGCAGGAGGTTTTTGACCTTCTTGCGCAGGGGAAAGTTTCTTAGACATTTCTCCATGCATGAGAAGAGTGCACCATTTGGCGGTCAGTGGATGCGCCACTTGGCGGACTGGTGAGGTGGTGTGGAGTGACCACTCCAAAAGTGCCACTATCCACACACCTTAGAAGCCGGGCATAGGACTATATGTACCAGGCTCATTCCTCATTCTAATTACACAATCTGGCCTTAGATGCTCCTCACAGAGTTGTCCAACTAAGGAATAGTATAATGAAGACACTGGTTGGTCTAAGCCCAAGGAGTTAGTATTTGACTAGCACCTCGCGCGAAAGTGACCAAGTGTTATGTGGACACATTTGCTAGCAAGTGATTGCCTAGGAACTGCTCAGCGTGGAACCGTGATCCTGAGGGTGATATCTTCTCCTAGCTGAAATGCTAGGAGCAGACGGCAGGTGCTATTGTGTCACCTCTGTTTTCTCGTCCGTTTGCCTCAGGCCGGTTGACAAAGGGTTATGGGCCCACACTGACCAGTTGTAAGGCACGCTTTGCTCAACTCTGGTACGCTCTCTCCAGGTGCATACGCCGGCTCCATCAGCTCCATCAGCTCCATTTGGTTCATCAGCTCCAACGGCGTGGTCTGCACTCAGCACACAGGGACCAAGGACAAGGTCTGCCCTTGGAGGCACGACCCTTGTGTCCCAACCAGGACAAGCACTGCCCTTGGTGGCAAGACCCTGGGTGTGTTGGTGTAGATGTGTTCTTTGTCTGCAGGTGAACATCGGCTAGAGGGGTAAGCAACGGATCTGCATCCTAAAACCGGTAGTAGACATCAACTAACATTAGCCTACATCGGCCTCAACGCAGCAAAGACGTGGGAAGCAGACAAGGGAAACAAAAATGGTTGATCCATCGGAAGGAGTGGGGGCTGCTGTAGGGCAGTCCTTAAGCTCAACAGTGGCTACCACAGGGCAGACCACTGGAGCAAATGTGAGTGCTACGTCACTACCGCAAGGTCTTGGACCCTTGGGAGGAATCCCCATTTTTGAGGGGACTGACTTCCCCCTTTGGAGATGGCAGTTTGAGCTTGCAATGAAAGTGTGCGGCTTCATGAAGCTTTTGAAGGGAGAGGAGCAGGTTCTCGCGGTGGGCTCACCGGAGCACGAGGCATGGATGGAACGGAATGATATTGTCATGTCATTCCTCAGCAATGCGATTGCTAAGAAGTATGTTCCCATCATTGCCGGGTACACGCTGGCTTCCGAAGCTTACGACAAGCTCAAGCGTGTGCACCAGTCCACCTCCCTTGCGAACAGATTATTCATCCTACAATGGCTGATCAACATGCGGGTGAATAAGGGCAAATCAATCCCCAATTTCCTACAGGAGTTTGAAGGACTCCTTGGCGAGGCTCGCCAGATGAACTGGGATCTTGACAAAAACATGCAAGCTATGATCCTCCTCATAGCGCTACCGGAGAGCTGGAGCCCAATGATCACCGTCATGGGTGGTTGGAAGGAGGATGACCTGACGTACACGGCAGTGTCCGAGTACGTGCGAAACAAGGCCATGCGTTGCAGCGGAAGTGAGGCTAACTTCTCAGCCTATGCCGCTCGCTATGGTGGCCGCGGGAGCAAAGGGTCAGCCTCTGGTCAGAAAGGCGCAAGCGGAAGCGTTGGCGGCAACAATGGGAGCAAGGCTCCCAAGCGACAGGGCAACTACCGCAACTGCGGCAAACCTGGGCACTGGGCAGAGAGTGCAGGTCCCCAAAGAACAAAGACAGCGGAAGCTGTGGGAACAAAGGTAGTAAAAAGGGTGGCAAAGAAGCCACCAAGATGATGGCACAGAGCATGCCTCCGGCAAAAGGAGCGGCACTGCTGAAGCCAGGAACTTTCGGGTTCGACTCCGGCACCGATCATCACTCCAGCAATGACCAGGCTGGATTTGTCTCCATCGGCCTCACTGATCGACGGTTCAGATGTGCAAACGGTAGCGTCGTGAACGCAAAGGGCGTGGGAGACAAGCTGGTGAGCATCAGCCTTAATGGTACAGAGAAGGATCTACGGCTACGTAACGTGTTCTACATGCCCTCCTTTGCGGCAAACCTTCTGTCCGTGTCAAAAATAACGGACAATGACATGACGGTGGTATTCACGCAGAAGAAGGCAGTCATTGCGAGGAATGAGGACATCAAGGTCATCTACGCCAACAAAGATCTCATGGCACAGGTTCCACGGGTTGACGGACTCTACATATTGCAGACAACGGCAGCAAAGAGCTCAAAAGACGAGGGTCATGCGGGTGTAGCGCAGGCAGTGGTCTTGGCACCAACGCAAGAGAGCACACCAATGAGAACTGAAAAAGTATCCTCTGTTGCAAAGGAAGAAGACGCTGATCTGTGGCATAGAAGCTATGGGCACGTTGCAAACAGCATGCTCCAAGTCATCTAGCAACAAGAGCTGGTCCGTGGCATGGATGGTTACAAGAAGGATGCGATTGGGTGTGGCAGCCTGTGTGAACCTTGCCTCCAAGGCAAGACCAAGCGAACGCGCTTTGAGCGCAATGGTCACCACGCAGCCCTTGACCTGATTCACACCGACGTGTGCGGACCCTTTTGCACGGCGTCAAATGGTGGTAGCAAGTGTTTTCTAACCTTCAGAGACGACCACAGCAGCAAGGTGTGGATCTTCTTCCTCAAAAAAAAAGGAGAGGTCAGAGAAAAGTTGCACGAGTTTGTCACCATGGTGGAGCGGCAGACCAGAAAGAAAGTCAAAGCGATGCGGAGCGTCAACAGCGGAGAGTACGAGGCATGCAAGGGCTGGTTGCGGCAACATGGGAACAACCACCAGCCCACAACGCCTTACACGCCGCAGAGCAATGGTGTTGCTGAACAGATGAGTCAGACCATCCTCGGCATGGTGCGTAGCATGCTCTTTGATGCAAAGCTTCCACCGCGGTTCTGGGCGGAAGCGGCAAGAACGGCATCCTATCTTGTCAACCTGACTCTTGCGTCTGCTCTGGGCAGGCGTGGAAAGAAGAAGGGAAAGCAACAGATGATGCCACAAGAAGTTTGGTCAGGGAAGAAGCCGAACGCATCACACCTGAAAGTATTCGGCTCCACCGCATGGGCAAAGGTCCAGGCGGGTGAGGGTACCGGCAAGCTGGATGCAAGAGCGCAAAAGTGCATTATGGTGGGCTATGAGACGGCCCACAGGACATACCGCTTGTGGGACCTGGCAGGAAGAAGACTCATCACCAGCCCGGATGTAACCTTTGATGAAAGGAAACCAAGCAAGGAAGAGATGCTTGATCCCACGCAAGCCCCAAAACAGTGAGAGTGGTTGGTGCTGCTGGTGGCAGGCGATCAAGCTCCTGAAAACTGGCAAGTGGTGCCAGTACAGCAGGCCGTGAAGAACAGTGGTGTGGTAGGGAGAGTGGTTGCGGAGGCTGACGCAGCGGCGAGCTCCGGCACGGTCGGAGACGTCCGAGGCCTCTGAGACCAGCTCAGAGGCCAGTGGCTCTTCAAAAGAAGAAAACCTAACTCCAGGGCAGCCAATAGCACAGGAGCAACAGCATTGGAAACATACACCTGCAATGCAACGTCGCAGCACACGATTAAGAAAACAAACTCCAAAGTATGACGTTGACACCGGAAGCTGGAATGGACTGAGCTGGTCCTGTTTGGCTCAGGGAGAGCCACTCACTATGGCTGAGGCACTGGCAAGGCCCGATGCGGCCAAGTGGAAGGAGGCGGTGGACAGCGAGCTCGCGTCCATCAAGGAAAATGGCACATGGGTGCTGGTGGACAGACCTGCTAACGCTCACGTGGTGGGCTCAAAGTGGGTGCTCAGGTTGAAGCGGAAGTAAGATAACAACATCGACAAGTACAAGGCAAGAGTCGTGGCGAAAGGATTCTCACAGCGCGCAGGGTCTGAGTACGATGAGACCTTTGCACCGGTTGTCACGTTTGCCTCAATCAGGTCCCTGCTTGCCGTTGCTACTGCCAAAGACCTTGAGATCCACTAGATGGATGTGAAGACAACCTTCCTATGTGGGAAGCTCAACAAGGAGGTGCTAATGGAGGTACCGGAAGGTGTCAAAGCACCCGAGGGTAAGGTGTGCTAGCTGGTAAAGGCATTGTACGGGCTGAAAGAGGCCCCACGGATCTGGTACAAGGAGATGGGCAGCTTCATCGCTGAGATCTCCTTCGAACATTGCAAGAATGACCCCAGCGTTCATGTGCGAGAGGATGAACGTGGCTTACTCCTCGTGCCGTTGTACGTGGATGATCTTATCATGTGTTCTTCCTCGCAAGAGGCCCTCACGGACCTCAAGAAAAATCTGGCGAGCAGATTTTAAGATGAAGGACATGGGACCTCTCGAGTACTACCCCCCGGATTGCTGTTAACCGCAACCGCAAAGCAGGCACCATCGAGCTAAACCAGACCAAGTACATCATGGACATCTTGAAGCGCTACAACATGGAGGAATGCAAGCCCGTCAGTACCCCCATGCCCTCCGACTCCAAGCTCTCCTCCTCCATGTCACCAAGCAACGAGGCAGACCGACGGGAGATACAAAACATTCCATACTAGTCCGCTATTGCGAGCCTCATGTATGCGATGGTGGGAACACGACCTGAAATTGCTTATGCAGTGGGTCAGGTGAGCAGGTTTGTGGCCAACCCTGGGCCAGAACATTGGCAAGTGGTGAAGCGGATTTTTGGCTACCTCAAAAAGACTTGGCATGTTGGACTTCGGTTTGGAGGTCTAGAAGGATCAGACTTGCTGCGACCGACATGCGGACTGGGGAGGACGGACTGATGAAAGGAAGTCCACCGCAGGGTTTGTCTGTCTTCTCAACGGTGGTGCGGTCTCGTGGGCAAGGAGGAAGCAGGACTGCGTCTTGCTTTCTAATGCTGAGCGGAGTACATTGTACTCTCCGAAGTGTGCAAGGAAACACATTGGCTTTGCAGTTTGATTGATGAGATCAAAGCACCACAAGAGGAAGCAACCATCATCCGCATCGACAACCAAAGTGCCATCGTTGTGGCAAAGGATGACATGATCTCCCGGCGTACAAAGCACATTGATATCTGGTACCATTACTCACGTGACCTTGTCGCCAAGGGTGTCAGGGAACTAGAGCACGTCGCAACCAAGAAAATGCTTGCGAAATTCTTGACGAAGCCATTGGACAGTGACTTGCATGTTGCAGGTGCTCGAGGAGTCGGCATGGTGGATGGAAGACATGAGAACTAAAGACCAAGAAAATTGACATGCACAAACACAACCTAGGGCTACAGGTTCATACTAAAGAAAACTACCAGAGAAGGTGGCCTAAGGTGCAAGGGAGAGATTGTTGTTTTCATACGCCCCATGGCCACTGCTATGGCTTGACGGAGAGGTTGGGCATGCACTGCTCCCTTGGAGTAAGTCCCCCAAACCTTGTTCGTGGTGCAATTCCAAGCGAGACACCAGAAGTGTAGCGCAACGGATAGCATGATGGACTTAGGCACAACAGGTCTTGCGATCGAGCCTTGATGTGCACAGGAGGTTTTCGACCTTCTTGCACAGGGGGAAGTTTCTTAGACATTTCTCCATGCATGAGAAGAGTGCGCCATTTGGCGGTCAGTGGATGCGCCAATTGGCGGACTGGTGAGGTGGTTTGGAGTGACCACCCCAAAAGTGCCACTACCCACACACCTTAGAAGCCGGGCCTAGGACTATATGTGCCAGGCTCATTCCTCATTCTAATTGCACAATCTGGCCTTAGATGCTCCTCATAGAGTTGTCCAACTAAGGAACAATATAAAGAAGACACGGGTTGGTCTAAGTCCCAGGAGTTAGTCTTTGACTAGCACCTCGCACGAAAGTGACCAAGTGTTAAATGGACACAGTTGCTAGCAAGTGATTGCCTAGGAACTGCTCAGTGTGGAACCGTGATCCTGAGGGTGATTTCTTCTCCTAGCTGAAATGCTAGGAGCGGACGGCAGGTGCTATTGTGTCGGCCCTGTTTTCTAGTCCATTTGCCTCAGGCCGGTTGACAGTCTACGGGTCATGGGGGAGTGTTCAAGTTCGTTGACTACTGACAACTCTGTGCCCTCTTGCCTCCACACACTGTGCACACACTTGTACAGATTGAGTGACAATGGCCCTACATGAGGAAGCGACATGCGTGTCAGCTCTGGCAGAAGCCATGGACGTCCTCATGATGCTGCTGCTGCTTGACCTCGGGATGTCTCTTGACACACGCGTGGCCGTTGTCTGACTCTCCATGATTCTCTATGATGCTGTGATGCATTCGATGCTAGGGCCCATGCCTTTTTTCCCGTGCTTTGCATCATGTTGCTTTGCCTTGAGTGCTTTGTGGGGCAGCTGCATTACCCGGGTGCTGATCCTTAGGGGGCCACCATGCCGGGTTCGCCCATGTATTGGTGAGTAGCCACCGTTCGGTTTTATGCCGAGCGGTCGGGCTCGACCTCCGGGTGGTGGTGTGGCTCGCTTGGGTGTGATGCCCGTGGCGACTGCACGCTCACCGGTTGCTAAGTCTCACTCGCTCCCACCCCACTCTTTGTCTTTTGGTTGTGTCCGAGCTAATGAAGGCAAGCTTTGCGCATCCATGGCGTCGTGTGGTTCTCGCACGTGATCGCTTGCTCTCACACACTCAGCCTAGGAAGTTTCCAGGTAACTACGTCTCTAACATACACTCCCCCTCAATGAGAGAATCTTGGGAGCATGAACCCAAACACCGCTGTGCCTGGGTAACTACACTCCCTAGAGGGCTACGAGACTGTTGCCTGTAGGGAATAGAAAGTCCCTCCGTGGCTTAAACGATTATGGGAAGAACAATCAAGCATTTGCTATACCTAAGAGTGGCAATGGAATTGAAAGCATCAGCAAAGAAAGGAGGATGAGGCTGAGATAACTGAGGGAATGGAGAAACCTCCTTTAGCGACGTACGGTGTGAGAGTGTAGGTCATAAGGGACACAACGCACCAGATGGCGCTAAGGAAGGTGGAGAGAGGACAAAGATCTGGTTGAAAGAATGAGTGCTAGTTGAAGCAATGAGCGAGAGCAGTGGATATCCCCTCCACTCTCGGTACGGCTATCGTTTGTGCAAGCTGCGTGACAACTCGTCTAAGGGAAAGTCTAAGAAAACAACTACCAGCTCCCAAACAACAACTAAACAGAACCCGAATGGGTGGCCGAATGACAAACTGAAAGAAGCAGCTGTTGGTTTGTGTGGCTTCCACTCGTCGAGACCGACGTTGATGCATTATCCATATACCCACGTTGGCGGTATATGATGGAGGAGGGCGTGACGACACGACGAGCCTTCGGAGTGTCTCGAGACTTCTCTAGCACCTACGACGGCGCCGGCGAGATGCGGTCGATGCGTTCCAGCAGCCCTGTTGGCTTCTCCGGAGCTAGGAGAGTTTTCTGGACGGGTTGAGACCCGCAAACCTAGTGGACTATACCGGTGCAACGAGGAGCCCGGGTGGCTGTAGTTGACACACCTTAGCGAGCTTAAGTAGGGGCGTCGGCAGCTAGCCGCACCGGGCCCGGATAAAAACCCGGATGATGAGGTGTGTCAACTACAATCAGGCGCACATCACCACACGCAATGCGTTCACGGACAAAGTGATGTTCGATGTTGATGTGCTTTGTGTGAGTGTGATGCATGCCATCGTGCTCAGCAAAGGGGCAAGTGCTTTCATTGTCGCATCGAAGAGTGATGCGGCGGATCGGTTGGCACAGTTGCCTCATGAGACGACACAACCAAACGCTCTCACAGACACCCGCACCCAGAGCAACATACTTGGCCTTAGTCGAGCTTCGCGCGACGCATCCTTGCTTACCGCTTTTCCAAGAGACCGCTGTGTCCCCAATGAGGAAGATATAACCGGATCGGTTACGTTTATCGCGATCCTGTGCCCAATTGTTGTCTGTGTATCCATCAACTACGATGGTTGGGCAGGAAAACACAAGCCAAAAAGGGGTGTGGATACGATGTAGCGGACAACACGCAACGCGGCCTCGAGATGGAGGCAACGTGAACACTGAGAGAAATGGGACAAGAAGTTGACTGCAATTGCAGCATCAGCACGTGTGGTAGTGCGAAGAAACATCTGTGACCGTATGACCTGGAGGCAGGTCATGATGTCCACCAACTCCCCCAACCGCACAGGGTCAGCGGTCTTCAGAAGTCTCTGTCCAGCAGGCGTCATTGGTGTGGACGCATGGGGAACACCAGCCAAGAGGTCGGCAAATGGCTCTCCTAAAGTGCGAACGTACCCGACCTGGTGCACGTTGAGCATGCAATGCTGACGGTCACGCTCAATCTCCATGCCCAAGAAGATGCGGGTCGGGCCGAGATCCTTCATCTTGAATGTAGACTGGAGGAGATCCTTGGGAGTCTGGACAGCATGTGGATCTAGCGAGGCGATGAGAAGATCATCCACATAGATGAGGACAGCAACAAATGGTACCGTAGGGTCACTGACGAAGAGAGTAGGATCAACCAAATTGCGACGGTAGCCACCACGCTCAAGGGTGGCGGAAATCTTGAGGTTCCACCAGTGCGAAGACTGCTTGATCCCATACAATGCCTTGCGTAGGCGCATGTTGTGGCCGGAACCATCGTCAAAGCCAGGAGTTTAATCGAGGGAGATCTCCTTGTCAAGACGACCGTGCAAGAAGGCGTTATTGAAATCCATTGGGTGTAGTTCCTAGTCATGCTGGGCCACTTGGCTCAAGAGTACTCTGGCAGTGGTGTACTTCCCCGCAAGGGCAAAAGTGGCACTGAAATCCATGCTCGGCACTTGGGAGAATCCCTTGGTTGACAAGAGGGCATTGTGGTGTTCAATGACGCCATCTGGCTTGTGCTTGTGCTTTTACACCCAACGAGTAGCTATAGCCTTACGATCAGGTGGAAGATCCACGAGCTTGTAGACACCATGCGCTATGATGTCATCGAGCTCCTTGCGCATAGCCTACTCCCAGAGTGGTGCATCAAGAGGAGAGGACACCTGGCGGACTGTGTCCGGATTGGGTGGGAGTGCCGTGGAACCACGAGAGGTCAGTGCAGTGGCGGTAGAGGCAGGGTTTGAGACACGACCAGAATCAGCAATTGCAGTAGCATGGGAGAACTCAGCTGCGATCAGAGAGTAGCCGACTGCATAGTTCGGCTGGACAACAGTGGCCCAGAGTCCAAGTGCATTGAGACCAGTGTCAGAAGGAGCAGGCCCACAATCTGGAAGAGAAGGACTGATAGAGGGTGACGGACGAGAGCAAGTGACAGAGGGAGCAGCATGAGAGCGCACCGGCAATGGTTTGAGATGGCCTCCTTGAGCCTGACTGAAAGGAGGAGGGCCAGGCAGGGGCACTGGTGCGACTGGGTCTGTAGCCAAGGCAATCAGTGCAGGATCAACCGATGGTGTAGAAGTGGCAGGTGGTGAGACTGACAAGGAGCCACGCGACAATGCTAGAGAGGATGACGGCGACAGCGTAAGCATGAAAGTAGGTGACCCGGAAGTGGGTGACACAACATGAACTGATGCTGTAGGCGAGGAGAGAGATGTCAACAAGGACGCAGGTGCCAAAGACGACCCACATAAAGGCACAGGAGTAGTTGCAATGCGGGAAGAGGATGCAGTCGCGGGAGCCGGTGAGGATGTTGACAATGGTGGACTCGTGGATGCAGAAGTCAGAGGAGATAAAACATAGGTAGGAGATGGAGAGGGGGAGGAGATATCGCCCTCAGGCCCTCTGGCCCACGAACACCTCCTTACAACAGAGGCAGGTGCAAAAGAGGTGATGTTGTCGACATTGTCACAACTGAACTTGTTTTCAAAGGAGTGAGCGTCACGAGACTAAATGACACACGCATGATCAGCATCCCAAAAGCGCCAAGCCTTGGACTGTGGAGAGGTACCAAGACAAATGCGACCGCAATGTGGAGGCTTCCAATCACGTTGATCCTTAGGAAGCCAGACAAATACGAAACTCCCCCAGACACGAGCAAGACACAAGTCAGTGCGACGACCATACCAATGCTCATACGGAGTGACATGGTGGGGGCGTGGACCATGAGGAACCTTGTAAGCCAAACATTACCAACGATACTGATTACGGCTTGAAGCTTCCTTGAATGTACAATCTGCTTGTAGATTTGAAATACAAAATAAAAACCGTGCAAGATAGACCCAAGAAGGGGGCCGATCCATCAAGAATTGAGGAAGTTACACTCGGTCAAAGGTTGGACCGGCAGAGGGGAAACCACTTGACGGGAATTCATCTCCAAAGACCAAGGCTCGACCCTCGGAAGATCCAACAAGGCCAAAGTGTGCATTGGGGCCCGGCTAGTCAAGGAGTCAAGGATCATTGAGGGCCAAGGGTGCTTCGGAATAACGCCCCGATGTATTATTACCAGACAGGGTGCTTTGAGTGGCCGTCACCGCTGCTAGTGGTGCTGCCAGTAGCAGATTGCCGTGGTTCACAGAAACGACCATATCTCGGACGTACCTCCACGGAATGATGTGATTCTTGGTGCGCTGAAAAGCTGGAAAGATGAGCTACATGATTCTAAGGCAAAAAAGCTCATATGTGGCCTGTACGGGGCTGCGCACGGCTCGGCGACCCCAGACTGCCTAGGATGTGTCACCATGTACACGTAGTCTTGTATGTTGACACTTGAACAACAAGTACAGTTTACTCCCACTCTGCCACACATGTTCTTGTGCTCCCCCAAGATGACCCTAGGCTTCCACAAACTCAGGAAGGCCTCCCCTTGGTCGCTGTTGCCGCCGGTTGGTACCTACACTATCCGGTTGAGGCTAGTACACCGGACCCGGTTCACACTTGGTATGAGAGCCATCCTTGTCTCAGGAGCACAACCATATACGTGGCTACCTCTCCTGGTCAGCGTAGACCAGTACGCATCTTGTCTCTTTGGCGGAACCGTGCCCAAGGCCAACCGTGCACTCCGGTGACAAGGCGGTAACCGGAGGACCGTTGAGGAAGAAGTTGTACTGGACGCGGAGATGACTTCATCCAGCACATTCCCGATGGCCGCGGCGTTTGACGCGCAAGGCAAAGTAACAACAGCCAAAACATTGGAGAAGTTGCTTACCAACATACAGGCCAAGATGGACCAGTTGGAGAAGCAAAAAAGTACCTCAATCAAGAGCTTCCAAAGCGTCCCGTAACAACACCAGTGGCAGTTGCCACCACAAACGAACCTGCGGTGGGCGTGCCGAGGCCGCCCAAGCCGGAGCCGTTTGACCCATCGCGGAAGGATGGTCCAGTTCTGCACGCTTGGATACTTGGACTAGAGCTGTACCTCACCGCCATCAATGTGGATGCCTCAAGGTACAAGGCGTGCCACGACTATGTCGTGACCATGTTAAGAGGGGCATCATTGGATTGGTTGGCCAATGTGATGCGGTAAAATCCACATGGCAGTGGAGTAGCAATGGTCGCTGGCATTGCGGCCTCGACTTGAATCTCAACCTCATTGGTTCCAACGTGCATTAGTGGCAATCCTACGCTCATGGAAGGAGTTCACAGAGTCGTTTGTAAAGCGCTTCACCGTGGGTGACGTGAGGAACAACGCACGTGTCAAGATGTGTCGGCTTCTCAAAATTGGCGGCGTTGCCAACTACATCCGCATGTTTTGTGAGATCATTGCCAACTGTGGCCTTGACTCCCACAAATTGTGCTTCCACGAGAGCAACGACCTCAAGGACGACGCCCGCGTTGTGACACTAATGCATGACCTCAACGATGACCTGCCGGGGATGATCGCAGTAGCAGATAGGTACGATTCGCGTATGCAGCATGCTCTTTCCAACAGCCAAAAATCTCTTGGTGGTGGTTGCGGCAAATGGGCCGAGAGTAACAACACGCCCATGGAGATTGGAGCGTTGCAACAGAGCAAGTGTTGCAACTCTGGCAAGCCTGGCCACATTGCGCGTGACTGCTGGAGTCCTAAGAAGGGTGATGGCAAGGATAAGTGACGAGGGAAGGAGAAGCAAGCCACGAAGGAAGCAGAGAAAGCAACAAGGGAGTCGGAAAGTGAGGGGAGCCAGGAGTAGATGGAGTAACTCCTGGCTAATCTCAGCCCAAACCGCCAGTTGACCGCCCACCCGAACGCCTTGCAATGATTAAGGGGTTTCTGAGGTCAAGGCATGGGATGCGGGATATGAGGAGGAGCAGGCTGCATTTCTCTTGGAGACGCAACTGAAAGGCGTCAAGGGGAAGGTGGGGAGTCTGCTGGATTGTGGCGCTAGCCACGGGTTTGTGAGCATGGAGTGTACTCAAAAGTGGGGCCTTACACTCACGAGAAAGAAGCGGACCGCTAACCAAGCAAACGACACGACTGAAGTGGGGTACCTGGCCTGTCCCCTCTCCATTCACGTGGGGAAGCTTTGCATAATGACCGTATACCGGGTGCGCCCGATGAAGGATTACAATATGATCCTTGGTCGTGACTTCCTCCAGAAATATAATCCCACCTCCACTTGGGAGGCAAGCACTGCCTCGGCCAAGCTCAGAGACAAGGAGTATCCCCTGCCTATGTGGTCCGAGGAAGAGGCCGCGGAGGAGGAGAATTGCGGGGAGGAAGCACCGCAGTAGTCGGTGCCTCGCAAGGAGGGATAGACGCCTATGATGCTGAACTTGGTGCAACTCAAGCGCGTGGTTCGGAAAAAGGAGCATGTTTTTGTGGCGTTCGTGTGAGACGTGGAGGACAATTCCGACAAACCAGAGGACGTGGTACCTGTTGTGGCATAGGGGGCCACTTGTGAGCAGCTGGGGGGCCAAGGCAAGTTTGCCGCGGTGCCCAAGGGGCTTCAGAAGATGTGTAGGGATTTGGAGAACACTCTCCAGGCGGGTCTGCCACCGAAGCGGGATGTGGACCATCGCATCTACCTCAAACATGGAGCGTGTCTGCCTGTTTGTACAATGTACCGCATGAGCGACGCGAAGCTGCAGGAGCTCAAGAAGGAGCTGACCAAGATGACGGAGCAAGGCTTCATTCGCCCCTCCTCGTCTCCTTACACTGCACCTGTCTTGTTTGTGGGAAAAAGACGGGGGAGATGCGCATGTGCGTGGACTACTGGGCGTTGAACGAGTTGACTGTCAAGAAATGTTACCCGCTTCCACGGGCCGAGGAGCTCTTTGATCAGCTCCGTGTGGCTTTCTTCTTGAAAAAGATTGACCTCCGTGCCGGCTACGACCAGATCCACACCGGAGCAAATGATGTGGAAAAAATGGCCTTCCGCACCCGTTATGATCACTACGAGTTCCTCGTGATGCCGTTCGGGTTGACCAACGCACCGGCCATCTTCATGGCGGAGATGAACAACATCTTCAGTCCATACTTGGATGACTTTGTGGTGGTGTACCTCAACAAAATCTTGGTACATAGAAGGATGGTAGAGGAGCATGAGGAGCATGTGAAGAAGGTCCTTGAGATTTTGAGGAAGGCGAAGTTTTTTTAAAAGCTCACTAAGTGTGAGTTTGCGGTGGACAAGGTTGAATGGACAATTTTTTATGGACCCACACAAGGTGTCGGCCGAGCAATAGTGACCAATGCTGCGTAGTTTTTACGATATGAAAGTGTTCCTTGGTTTTTGCACCTACTACCGCAGGTTCATCTTTGGCTATGCAGGAGTTTCAGCGCCACTCCCCAATCTCACTCGTAAGGATCACGAGCGGAGTTGGGGAGTTAGAAAACAAGAAGCCTCTGAGAATCTCAAAATGGCTCCGACCTCCCCGCCGGCCTTGCACGGCCGTGAGTTTCAAATGATGATGGAGGAAAAGGACTTGGCCATTGGTGGTATCCTTTTGCAGGACTTTGGCAACAGGTCGCAGCCGGTCGCCTACTACTCGTGCAAGTTGTGCGGGGCGGAGCTGAACTACGCCACCCATGACAAGGAGATGCTTGCCATGGTTGCAACCTTGGAGAACTGGCAGTGCTACCTCAAGGTGCGAAAGTTTATGATGTACACCGACCACCATGCGTTGAAGTACTTCAAGACGCAGCCAAACCTGAGCCGGCGGCACGCACGTTGGGTGGAGTACCTCGCGTCGCACTTCAACTACGAGATCACGTACTGGCCGGGCTGCATGAACCCAGCCAATGCACTCTCACGACGACCGGACCTGATGATGCAGGTCGCGTCTCTCATTATCCACGAGGATGCATTCCTTGTGAAGCTCTTCATGGAGGGATACGAGGCGCATGGGGAATACAACGCTCGGAGATTTCTCTTCGAGGCGCCTTATTTGCAATGGCATGGCACATAGCACGTGGTGGTTCCCGCGGTGCCCTCGCTTTGGCAGCTGATCTCGGAGGAGTGCCATGATAGTGGCCCGAGCTGCCACCATTGGGGCGACACGTGGCGCGATGGGAGGAGGCATGGACTGACAGACTCATGCCTCCTATCACGCAAAGGCAGGAGACAAAAAAATTCTACACTTGTTAGACTCAAAAACCATTTTCTCCAACATGGCTATGGAGAAGGTCAAAAGTGCACGTGCGTTTGAAGCTGTGCTAAAAAACAGGAACAACCAAATCTTGAGTAAATCTAAAATCTAGCTGGATATTCTGGAGCCATTCCATCCCATCAACTTGAAGAGATTAGAGGTTTGGATCAACTGAAGAGTTCAGACCACTACTTTGGTCACTAAGGTTCAAACAATGACTGACCTCATGACCTCATTTTCACGTTGCATGGCATGAATTTGGCAGTTGTATTGTGAGACCATCCAACGGCTCACACAACCACTCTCTCGTCGTTAGTAGTAAGCAATCTACCTCTTGAGCACATGTATTTGATGCATCAAGATTTACTGAATCCATAGAAGAGCTTGATCAACTTCATGCAGGCAATCCTTGCCCCCTTTGGATAACTGAATGAAATTATAACATCTTGTACAAGCTTCAACACTTGCATCCCTAGCAGCCTTGTATACACCAGTCCTCCCTGCCCCAGAAGGCCTCTCTTTAGCACCTGCAGTTTAGGGCAATGCCGAAGGCCCTGCCATGAAGAAGTTTTTGGATTCGCGGCGCAAGCGGCCGAATGTGGCTTGGACACAGTTTGCTCTTTGCTTCTTGGAGGGTGAGTTACATGCATGCTGTCACATCTTCCCGAAGAAGAAAGGGAAGAAGGGAACATTCTCCCTCTATGATTATGTGACGTCTGGCATGTGGAAAAATCTAAGGCTGAGCCACAATGCCAAGTGGAAAGAACTCAAGGATCAAGAGGTAGCTGAGAAGCTTCTCCAGGACACCACAAATGCCGCCGCAGCTTCTGCCATCATCGTTGGCACTAATACGCAGCTGGCCAGGTCTTTTGCTGGTGTCAGGGTCGCATTTAACAAGAAGTGCTTTCTGTGCTGTGTGTGGAAGCACGTTGTGGAAGAAAATGTCAGTTTTATCAGCATGAAGAGCATGTGGCTGAAGCGTGCTTTCCTGCACTGCAATCCCTTTGCCACTCTTCTTGGCCGCGTGACCCTTCCCAAGCGGATTCGCATGAACGCTGGTGCATACTACAAGCAGCTGATGAGTACGTTCAAAGCTGTTGGCACGTGAGTGTCATTCACGACGGACGGGGGGCAGTTTGACGTGAATGTCAAGTACTTAGGCGTCACCTGTCACTGGATTCAGGGGTGGACCATGCAAAGTGAAGCAGTGGCCTTTCCACATGTCACAGACTCTGCCATGGCAAAGAACGTGTACAACTTGTTTTCAAGATGTGTGTGAGAAAATGCGTGGAAGCTTCCTAGCGATATTGCCGCTGACTAGGCGTCAATGCCTGGTCTGACGGTGACGAAAGTCACAAGTCGTGCACACAACGGCAAGGGTTTGGCTAGGCGACACAAGGCAAAGTGTTAGAATGCTCCAATAGCATTTGCAGAGAGAAATGACAAATGACAGGTCCATGGCATAAGTACCTGTCGCGGTGCACGGCGGCTGTCGCACGCGGTAGTGCAAGATCTGTCCTAAAAATGGCCCAAAACCACTGTGTTGGCAGTAACTCAGTGTAGACAAGTCAGAACGCTACAATTTCTGAACCTACACGTGCAAAATCTCAAGCCGGACGCTATGACTGGTTACGTGCATGCATCCGGCAACAAACAGTGGACACATAATGCAAAAAGATGCAAATTGGGCCCATGTCCAGTCCACCGATAAAATCCTACAAGCTGCAGAAAAACTGCAGAAGGTCCCAGACAACATTGAGGACTCTGGGGCGCCCGTCAATCAGCTCCGAGCAAGTATTCCACCATCAGACAACGCCCTGGTACTACCTGGGTCTGCATCAGGGATCTGCACAAGCATGGACACGGCCGAGTGGTCACAGTAAACTTTAATGGTCGACAGGAAGGTCACAAATTACTACACTCTCCCATGACCCGATGGTACGCATGTCCATACACGTGTAGCACTGAAACGAGTGCGAGAACGAGTGAAAAAATAGTCATGACACAGGCACAGAGACACCCCACACTCAACCACTCAGGCAAGGGGCGAAGCCGAATGGAATGAATGGCCACCAGGATCTTCCCGCGTGCCAGTGCCTTCGTCAAGAAGTCAGCACGCTGCATGTCAGTGCCAACCCATATGACGGAGATCGCGTGTCGCTCCACCAGATCACGCACAAAGTGATTCTAAACCGCAATGTGCTTTGTGTGAGCATGAAAGACACCAAAGTTCTTCGCAATGGTGAGAGCACTTTGGTTTTCACAGTAAAGCACACTTGCGGGCACTGAATGACCCAACTCAAGGAACAGGCGCTGTAGCTACACTGCCTCAGCAGCCCCTACACGCAGAGCAAAATACTTTGCCTCCGACAAGCTACGTGTAATGTAGCCTTGTTTCCCATTACGCCAGGACACAGTGGTACCACGGAGCAGGAACAAGTAACCGGTGCGACTGCGTCCATCTAGGCTCTAGGCCCAGTCGCTTTCAGTGTAGCCGTGAAGAACCACCGACCACAGTCGACGAAAAAAGAGTCCGAGGAACGACGTGGAAATCACGTACCGCACCACTTGCACAACCGTCTGGAGGGCTCTAGCATGTGGAGCTTGCAAAAGTATGTAAGGAGGTTGACGGCAAAAGCAATGTCGGGGTGTGTGGTAGTAGCCAGGTATATCAGAGATCCGATGAGGCGGAGGTGCAGGGTCACATCCAGTCTCCCCTACCTGTGTGGGATTTTCCACCTTCAGGGCATCCTGTCCGTCACGTGTGAGAGGTGTGGAGGCCGTGGACACTAGGCAAGGAGGTCACTAAACCGCTCCTCCACAACGCGTGCGTACTTGGCCTGATGGAACAGAAGCTTCCGGCGTCTGCGGTCTCGTACGATCTCCATGCAAAGAAACACTGATGCAGGACCAAGATCCTTCATCCTATAGGTAGTCTTGAGGACCGCCTTGGCCTCCTTCACAACATCCATGGAGGGAGACGCGATCAAGAGGTTTTCCTAGTAGACCAGGATGGCGGTGAACCACACAGACGACTGTCGGATGAAGAGAGAGGGATCTGCCACGCTCTGTATATATCCTGCACGAGTTAGAGTGCCTGTGATCTCCTAGTTCCAATACTGAGGAGACTACTTGAGTCCATACAAGGACTTGTGCAAACGCCAGATCTTGTCACCATCCTCAAAGCCTTGTGGGCCACTTAAATCTCCTCATCCAGAGAGCCATGGAGGAACACATTGCGCACATCCATCTGGTGGAGTTCCCAATCATGCTGAGCCACCACACCAAACAGAGCGCGAGGTGAGGTCATACGGCCAACACAGGCAAAGGTGTCAGTGTAATCAACACCCTCGATCGGAGAGTACCCCTTGACGACCAAGCGAACCTTGTGGCATTCCAGTGAGCCATTCGACTTCACCTTCTTACGAGAGACCCACTTGAACTGAATCGCCTTCCTCCCAGGTGGAAGGTTGACTAACTCGTAAACTACGTGCTCTCGGATGGTGCGAAGCTCATCCTCGCTGGCAGTACACCATGCGTCCTCATCCTCTGATGAGAGGGCTTCTCTCAGGTGCCAACGAGGGAGAGCTGTGAGTGGCGAGTACACACTCCTCAGAATTGGGCCTGAGGACCACACAGTCAGCTGCTGCATCACAAGCGGTATGAAACTCGTGAGTGATCAGATCATGCCCTACAGGACACACTGGATGTACTTCTGTGTGATCTGGACAGACACTCAGGCCGAGGGCCTTTGTGCCGGGATCGCCACTTGCAATGCTGCGAGTGGAGTGCCTCGGTGTGGGACCTGACAATCGTTGGGCTTCGGAGCCCAACGGTCGAAGACGACCACCAGGCTCACGCGAGTAGCCTAGGCTCAAAAGGCTGACCGTAGGCTCAGAAACAGGCACGACCGCATCCGGTGAGGACTGAGGCACAGGGGCAGGTGATGCAGTGGGAGGAGAGGCTAGTGAACTGATGGGAGACGCGAGACTGGGTGTGGCAGTAAAACACCTATGGAGACATGAATACCGGTGGACAACGGGACAACATCATGGGTGTCTGTGGGGCACAAGGGTGCAGGAGAGGAGACAAGCTGGGCGGGAGAGGTCTCTGGGCCGACAGCGATGATCACCGGGTCATCAAGAGCCAGAGACCGAGAAGTGGAGGGGGCTCAAATGGACACATCAGCCGGACAAGAGGTGCTCGTAGGCTCAGATGCCCCGATCCGTCGAGAAACCTCACATGTAGGAACATGGGTGACAAACATCGACACAAACAAAGTCAAGTTGCGGTAGGTGAGAGACTAAAAGAAGAGTGCGTTGCAAGACTCAACAATGCGACGACGGGCGGGGTCCCAAAAACCCCAGGCATTCAACCGCGGGGAGATGCCAACGAAGGCACACAAGCAACCCCGCAGAGAGACCTTGGACCCCTGTTGATCCTTGGTGTACCACACAGAAGCCACTGAGCCCCAGACATGAGCAAGATGCAGATCAGCACGGTGGCCAAACCAGAGCTCGTACGGTATAGCGTGGTCCAGAAGAGGACTGTGCGGGAGGCGGTTCCACACCCATGTCATGTAGGCGAATCCTTCAAAGACGAAGGATTCCGGGATTCTGCACTCAAACCGCATAGCACAAACCACATCCTCCAAGGTGCGATTCCAGCGCTCACAGACATCGTTCTGCTGAGGAGTGGTAGGAGCAGAGACCTGGTGAAAAACCCTACGCTCGGCAAAAAAACTGTTCATCTTGCCAAGAAACTTGCCCCCGCAGTCCGAGTAGAAGGTATGCGGCGAGTGGCAAGACTTACACTCAATGATCACTAGCCAGAGACAAACCGCGAGAGCGGCATCACTCTTCTAACGCAGGCTGTAGACCCACCGCATCTTGGTGAAGTCATCGATCAGGGTCAGGACGTATCGGCCCCGATCGGACAAAGAATCAACAGGGAGAGGACCAAGAAGGTCCGAATGGACCAGCTCGAGAGGACAAAGGGCTCGAGAAGGGGAGTCAGGGTAGATGCAGCAATGCATCTTAGCCTAAGTGCAGAATAGACAATCGGTTTTGGGCAGCTTCTCGAAAGAGGCCGCATCAAGACGGAGTGCGGGCTATGTCCTAATGAGCTTCAACACAGTGTCGGAGCCCACATGACACAGACGTCGAAGCAGCAGGCGTTGGTGCTCAGCAGACAGGACACTAGTGACAAACACACAAGCAGGAGGGGAAGGGGAGTAAAGAGAAGAAGAGGTCTGAGGAACACGATAAAGATCATCCACAACAGATGCAGGAAGAACAACAATACGAGTATCAAGAGCAATCACTGTCGCGGAGTCTCTAGTTTGCTCCATACAGAGTCCCATCAGAGTGCAGGCACGCACGGAGAGCAAGCAGATCTCAAGGTCAGGCACAAAAAACACATCGGAAAGATACAAGGGGCCAGACGGACCATCAAAGAACACAACCTCAACACCCTGAAGTGGCAAGGACTGATTAGAGCCTGTGTGAACGGAAAGAACAGACGCCATAGGACCAAGGACAACAAAATCACTATGACGACAGGTCATGTGGTGAGTGGCACCGGAATCGATGATCCAAGTACCACCCGAATCACGACTGGAGGACATCACTGTGCAACAGGCAATAGAACACTCGACTGTAGACGGGCGCTTGGCAACAGAGGAGGGAGAGCAATGAAGGGCACACGGGTGAGACTCGAAAATCCAATTTGTACTGTCAGGCCCATCATCATCACATGCCAGTTGTGCTCCCCCACATGAGTCATCACAAGATACAAGAACAAACAAACAAACAGTATGTGAACCACCCGGTTGTGATGACACACTCACACCTCCTTGAGAGCGAAGCGCCAGGAGCTAAAGGAGATCGGCGATGGTGCGGTCACGGGGTTCTAGGTCTCCGTTGCTCATTGGTGAGGAAGCTGGAACTGCTGCGGTCGTGGTCATCGCGCGACCAGAGGCTGTGCTGCTCGATGTAGACCACTGTGCGTGTGCAGCCTGAAGATTGCAAGTGATCTGCGTCTAGTCGAGCGGCTGCTAGCACTCGGTGTAGCGTTGAGCGCCTCCACAATTATAGCAGTGAACAGTACATCCACTACTACCGCCTGATGACTGCTGCTGGCCCGAGCCACGCTTTTTTTGCCCTTCTTCCCCTGTGTTGCTGCCGCCACACCCTGCGTTTGTGTCGGGATAGCCGGGGTGGAAGGGGAAGAGGAGGGCGTGCCCGAGGATGGAGAAGGGAATTGTGACAGAGGCATCGGTGGTGACGCGATCACCGGTGGAGCAAGTGAACTCTCCTGATGGGTGACGACTACCTCACGGGTGGAAGTCACCTGGGGGAAAGCTGATGCGCCCCAAGGAAGAAGCTAAAGGGAGGTGGAGAAGGGGTTGAGCACGACGTCACTGTACCCCAAGAAGATGCCTGTGTGCTCAAGACGGACTCTGATCGTATGAAGTGCCCACATCTGTGTACCTCCTGATGTCCCAAGGCGCATGTAGATGCGCATAGCGTGCCGCGAGTAATTGGCTCTAGGCTTGGTAGGTCCTTGACGAAGGGAATGGAAGGCGCGGATGTGAGCCGCGTCGGTGGTGTGCGTCTCTGCACCAAGCAGGGACAATGCTAGCTCCTAGCCTCGATGTGGATCAGCACCCACGCCTGTGCCGGCCTCTCAAAGGAAAGGACAAAATTCCACAACAGTCTCGTACGGCATGGCGTAAAGGAGTCCGCGTATCGCTCGAGCCACTGTCAGCACCTGAGCACGGTCCGTAATCTGGTACTCATTGTGGTAGTAGGGCCAAACCCCCTCTGAAGTGGCCCAGACCTAAAAAAGGGTCTCCTAGCAGTCAAAGCCGTCCTCGCTGACATATAGTGGGGGCGGTGTCTCAAAGTCCTTAGGTTGCCACTGCGTAGGGAGAGAAACCACAGGATTGGAAAGACGAGGGATGGGGAAGACACCGAGATAAGGAAAGTTGTCGAGGTAGGACTCACGCGAGGATCGGATCATCGGGAACAGGGAACCGGAACACATTTATAGGTGGCGGACACGCTCTTGAAGTAAGCGAATCTCCCTCTCGCGAGTGTCATCCTCCATGCATGGCATGTCAAGGTCCTCCTCCAAAGGATCAAGAAGTGGCAGATCCTATCCTGCCGCCCTCTTCGGTGTGGATGCTGACTGCTGTGTAGAAGGAGTGACAGCGCCGAAGCCCCGGAGGTCTTCTGTGGTGCCGTGGACTGTCTTCGAAGAAGATCGGTGAGCGTGCGTGGCATCGGTCTGCTGCTGCTATACGTGACGTATCTCATCCTGCTGACTCCGCAGGTCCTCACTAGCCTGCGAGCGTGGGCTTAGGACCCCTGAGGAGGAGGAGGAGGAGGGATCAGGTGGTCCTTTGTCCTTGTCACCGGTCGGAGCCATGTCAGCGGTGAGTATGGGGCCGAACGTAAAGAATGCTTCGAACAAGAAACCGATAGCGTTTCTCAAGGTGTTGAAACACTCAGAAAAATGACATTTTGACCCTGAAATTGCTGACGTCAGCATAGCCGATGATGATGTTAGCAATCTTTACATTAGCAAAAAAGTGTTAGCGTTTCTTATGCTAGCGTTGTCACTCCAGTGTTTTTTTTTTTTTGGTGGGAGTCACACAGACTCCTCGATGAAAAAGGGAGGGGGGGACCTCGTCACCCCCTTATGCGGCTGCGCAACTGTGCAGAATCTGCATTACTGCGCATAAACGACGTGGCTGCACAACTTCGTTGTGTAGTTCTGCGTAGCAGTGCTACGCAACATAGCAGTCGTGGCTGCTGCTCGTAGCACTGCTGCCGCTACGGTCGTTACTGCTGCTGCTGCAATGCTGCTACTGTTGCTGCAATGCTTGTGTTGTTGTCATCGCGTTGCTGCTGTTGCCCGCGGCTGCTGCTGCTTGTTGCTGCTAGTGCTGCTTACTGCCGTTGCCGCTGCGCGCTGCTGCTTCCGCTACGCGTTGCTGCTGCTCGCAACCGCCGCTTCGCGCTACGAGCTGCTGCGGGCTGCTGCTACGAGCTACTTCCCCCCCTTTTTTTGTGTACAAGCTGGCAGCCAGATACGGCTGTAGCTGCCACCCGGTGCTGCTGCTCCTGCTGCTGCTTGGCTTGGCTGCTGGAGCTACTAAATGCCGCAGCTCACCTGATGAGGTGGTGGGAACTGCGTGATGATGTTGTTGCTGAAAACGGCTGCAACAAGTTCCAGGAAACGACGGCGGCGGTGACTCACTGATGTTGCCGGTGTTGCGTCTCTGTGGCGCAGCTCAGCGAGAGAGGTCTCGTTGCTCTGATACCATGAGAAAATGAGTGGAAGCTTCCTAGCGATATTCCCGCTGACTAGGCGTGAGTGCCTGGTCTATTTGTGACGACAATCACAAGTTGTGCACACAATGGCAAGGGTCTGGCTAGGCGACACAAGGCAAAGTGTTAGAATACTTCAATAGCATTTGCATAGAGAAATGACAAATGACAGGTCCATGGCATAAGTACCTGCCGCGGCACACGGCGGGTGTCGCACGCGGCAGTGCAAGATCCGTCCCAAAACCGGCCCAAAACCACTGTTTTGGCCGTAACTCAGCGTAGACAAGTCAGATTGCTACGCCGTCTGAACCGACACGTGTAGAATCTCAAGCCAGAGACTATGACTGGTCACATGCATGCATCCGGCAACAAACGGTGGACAAACAATGCAAAAAAATGCAAATCAGGCCCACGGTCAGTCCACCGATAAAATCCTACAAGCTGCAGAAAAACTGCAGAAGGTCCCAGACAGCATCAAGGACTCTGGGGCAATCGTTTCAGCTCCGAGCAGGTAGTCCACCACCAGACAACACCCTGGTGCCACATGGGTCCACATCAAGGATCTGCACGAGCATGGACATGGCCAATTCGTCACAGTATACTGTACAGGTCGACAAGAACATCACAAATCACAACAATGTGAGGGACTGGGGACTTTGTGAATGAAAGCATGGTGGAAAACCAGCTGATGCCACAGCATCCATCTTTCCATAAAGATGGACACATTTGTTTCATGGGTCATTCCATGAACATCGCCATGCAAGATCTTTTGAAGTCTGAGGACCTTAAAGTGAACGTGTGTTGTGCCCTTGATATCGCCAAATTTGTAACCAAATATGAAAATGGAGAGGAAAGCCTGATGAGTGCAGCAGCACAGTCTGGTGTGTAGTTCCTGTCTCTTCATGGTGACATGCCCACGAGGTGGAACTCCACCTTAGACATGTTCCAAAGGGTGGTTCATCTCAAGCCAGTGCTTGACATATGGCTCAAGTCGAAAGCACCACAGCTGCTACCTAGTGAGACCGGGTACGAGCTGCTAGCACTGGTTGTGGCCATGCTGAAGCCGTTCAAGAGTTTCACGGACAACATCTCTGGCCACAAGTACCCAAACATCTCATCGGTCCTTCTGTTTTTCAATCTTCTGCTTGGCAAGGTGCGCATTTGGCATGTGAAAGTTGCTGAATCCAAGAAGAAGCAAAAGAAGAAGGCACTTCTAGATGCAACTGACCAGTTCCTCTTGGAGTTGAAGGATAACTTTGTCAGTATGAGATCCACGTGGATGCGGTCCCAATGTTGGTCTGATAGACTCTAGTGGTTCACGTCTACAGTTTTGGGCGAATCTGAGACTGAGTGTGAGCTTTATGGTCGCCTCACGCTATGTGAGCAGGGATTTTTGAGACAGTCAGTTTGCGAAGAGAATAACATCATTTTGCAATAGTTTTCGAACATAAACACAATCACAACATTTATAGGGCTAGTAATGAGCTTTCCAACGCATCAAACTGCGCGCAATTCGGCCAAGCCTAGGCCAAGTTATGCTTGCTGAAGCGCAGGCCTCACCCACCACAGAAACACCTAACGCCTCCATGGTGCGCACACATCGTGGCACCTTCCTTCACGTGCGAATCGCCTTTCCCAAGGCGCAGGTCCTCTTGCACGTGGTGTAGGGGTCTCCTGCACTGTTTCTACGCACCCTACCCACTTTTGGGTCAAGTTTGGTGATGGGGTGTGACGATGCTTGAAACCTGTCCGCGGACCTGCAGTCAGAATTTTGACCAAGTCCCCGAGTAACAAAATGTACTACTGAGTTTCGGACGCCGAGCCATGATTTTGGCTGAGTCCCTCAGTAACAACCTGCACTACTGGATCCGGTGGATGATCCGCTAGATCAGGTGGATCATCCACCGGACGCCTCGGCAAGCCTATCGGAGCAATTTCTCCAGATGGTAACTTTGTTACTCGGTCTGGTCGATTATCGACCGGATTTCGAGTCGCAGCCGGCTCCCAAAGCCACTGCGCACACCCCAACTTTGGAAGGCCATATCTCCCTCGATACTTATCCGATTCCGGCGAAACAACTTCAACCAGATTCAACAACTCGTCAAATTTAAGGGGAAAATATCCATTTTACGATCCGAGGAATGCTCGAGTCACCACATCCGCCGGCGCGGAGTTTCCACTTTCTGGCGGCTCGTTGGCGCCTCCCAGAGCCGCACTTGGGCATGCGGAGGGGCAATTTTTCAACATTCTCCCCCTTGCACCTGCCATGCCCGCTGCTCCTGCTTGCTCTCACTCATCTTCCACTGCACTCTCCAGCCCATCATAGCTGGTCATCCCAAGTCCCGCCACGCTCATCGCGTGCCGGTCCGCGGGTTGCGCTTTGGTCAAGCAATCCGCAAGCATGTTTTGTGTGCTGTAGTGCTGCAGCACCACCTGCCCCTTCTCAACCATTTCTGGTGCGTAGTGATAATGCACGTTGACGTGCTTCGTCCTCCTGTGCTACGTCGGGTTGTTGGTCAGTGAGATGGAGCCGGTGTTGTCCTCTTGCACCACCGTAGGCTCCGCTGCTGCGGCACGCCCAGCTCCCCCAGCAACCTGCGGAGCCACACTACCTCCTTGACCGCCTTGGCCAGCGCGATGTACTCTGCTTCTACTGTGGAGGTGGCGATGCAGTCCTGCTTCTTGCTGCACCATGAGACCGCAACACTAGCGTGGAAGAACACGTAGCCGGATGTGGACTTCCACTTGTCCACATCCCTAGCGTAGTTTGCATCTGTGTAGCAGACCAGACGCAAGGGGTCCGCCCGCCCCTTGCCGTCGAACCTCAGGTGCGCGTGCCGCGTTGCCTACAGGTAGCGGAGGATGCGCTTGACCGCCTGCCAGTGTAGTGGCCCTGGATCGGCCACGTACCTGCTCACTTGGCCCACCGCGTAGGCCAGGTCCGGTCAAGTCGCCACCATGGCGTACATGAGGCTGCCCACCACCGATTGGTAGGGCACTCCTGCCATATCCTCCCGCTCTTCTTTTGTTTGCGGCGCCATTGCCGCACTTAGTTCACAGGTCGTGGAGACAGGGTGCACACTGGTTTGTAGTCCTCCATGTCGTACCGCTTCAGCACCTCGGCCACGTATTTGGCCTGTCCCAGCTCAAGCGTGCGCGCCCTTCGGTTCCGCGTAATGCTCACCCCGAGGTAGAACTCTATCTCTCCCATGTCCGACATCTGGAACCTGCTGCTCAGTCGCTCTTTCAGCTGTTGTAGGTTCGGCAGGTCTGAGGAGCACAAGATCATATCGTCCACGTAGAGTGTGACAATCTCATGGAGCTTCTTGCTGCGCCGCACGTACACGCTATGATCTGGCTCACAGCGCTTGAAGTCGAGTTGTGCCATGAAGCTGTCCATCTGTTGGTACCAGCATTGGGGCGATTGTTTTAGCCCATACAAGGACTTCCACAGCTTGCACACCTTGCCCTCCGACGCCTCCACCCCCTCCGGCACCTCCATGTATGTTTCCTTGTCAATGATGCCATTGAGGAAGGCCGTCTTCACATCCATCTGGTGGAGCTCCATGTCCTTCACGGCTGCCACCGCAAGGATCGCTCGGATGCTTGTGAACTTGGCGACGGGGGCGAAGGTCTCATCGTAGTGCTCGCCCTTACGCTGTGCGTACCCCTTCGCCACAAGCCACGCCTTGTACTTGTCAACCACACCTTCCTTTGTGAACTTGGTTTTGAAGACCCACTTTGAGCTGATGACCTTGGCATCTTTCGGCCTGTCAACCAGCTGCCACGTGTCGTTTTCTGCAATGGACGCCAACTCTGACTTGATGGCGGCGTCCCACTACTTCCCCTTGGGCCGCGCAAGCGCCTCTTGCACGGTCGTCGACTCCCCCTGTTTTGGAGTGTTCGCGACGCTCATGTCGTTGGTGCTGCAGCTGCTGAAGCTCTGCTCCTCGTCAAACTCGACATCATGGCTGCGGATGATCTCTTGCGTGCGCGGGTCCCAGAGCCGGTACGCCTGTTGCGCACTTTCGTAGCCGAGGAACAAGCACGACTTTGCCCGCGGTTCAGCTTGCTGTCACGTCGTTGCGCTGCCTGCACCATCGCGTGTGCCTTGCACCCGAACACCTTCAGGTGCGCCACTTTCGGCTTGCGCCCGCTCCAAACCTCCTACGGCGACTTCCAGCCGCCCTTTCCCTACAGCACCGCTGTTGGGGTGAGGTTGATGGTGTAGCTCGCTGTACGTAGAGCCTCCACCCAGAACACTCGCGGCAACTTCGCATCCACAAGCATGGTCCGCACCATGTTGACCAGCGACTGGCTCGCCTGCTCCGCCACTCTGTTGGACTGTGGCGAGTGCGGCGTAGTGGGTTCCCACTTGATGCCCTGCTGCTTCATCCATCCGCTATAGCCCACGTACTCTCTAGCATTGTCGCTGCATAGTGCTCTTACCTTCCGGCCAGTCTGCCTCTCCACCGCTGCGATGTACTCCTTCAGCCGGTCCAGGACCTCGCCTTTCCGCTTCATAAAGTACACGTAGAGTTTTCTGTTGCAGTCGTCAATGAAGGTGACGAAGAATCTCAAGCCGTTGTTTGACGGCGTTTTGAACGGTCTGCACATGTCGCTCTGCACAATCTCCAGCAGGTCCTTTGCGCAAGCCTCGTTCTCATTGAACCGCTTGCGCCGCGCCTTGCCCAAAATGCAAGGCTTGCACTTTTTGTGTGCTGTTGCATCTGTTGCTGCGTCTGCACCGTCGATGACGAGGCCGCGCACCATGTCGCGCTTTGCCATCTCCTTAACAGTTGCGGGCGCCGAATGCCCCAACCGTCGGTGCCAGAGCTCCAGATCAGCGCTTCCTCCCTTGGCCATGTTGACGACGCGCTCCTTCGAGTCTGCTGCGTCGGATGGCGCGGGGACCACCTTGGTCTCCACGATGTAGAGACCGCCCTCGCACTTTGCCTCCAGCACGACATTGCCGTCGCCGTCAATGCGCACCACTGCACCTTTCCTGCGGAATAGCACCTCATACCCCTTGTCCGTCAAGCGGCTGACACTCAGGATGTCAGCCAGGCCAGGGACGTGCTGCACATCACAAGTTGTGCACAACTCCTTTTCATCGCCCACCATGACTTCTGCCTCCATGTCGCTTTTGCCGGCCGCCGGCTCGACTTTGTCGTTCGCGACCACCATTGACTTGGAGGACTTCTTGTAGGTGACGAGCCCCACCTTCTCGACTTAGGTGTGCTCCTCGGCCCCGGAATCCAGGCACCGCCTGTTGGCCTTCTTGAGGAGGTGGTTCTTGTTGTCGTTGAGGAGCGACTTCCCCTTGCTGTTTTTGCCGCCGGTCTTCACCTCCTCCGGGCACTCACGGGCCCAATGGCCCTCCTTGTTGCAATTGCGGCACGCACCTTTCTTGGCGCCCTTCTTGTTGCCGCCCTTTCCGCCGCTTCCTCGGCCCCCGCTTTTGCCACCGCACATTTTGGTGACGAGGGCTGATGAGGAAGACGAGGACTCCCCACAATTCCGGTGTTGCACCTCGTTGCGGATGTACTCTGCGACCGCGCCATAGGTGAGCTTGTCCTCCGAAGACGGTGATGAGTGGGCTCCAACTGTCAGGTAGGGCCATGAGGAGGGTCATCGCCTGCAGCTGCGTGTCGATCTTCCACCCCACATTGTTGCATTGCGAGGCGAGCGACTCGATCTGCTGCATGGCGAAGATGACATCATCTCCCTCCTCGATTCTCACCATGAGGAGCCGCGTCATGGCGAAGATTTTGTTCACGAGCGATTTGGATTGGTGGATGACGCAGAGCTTTGGCCAAGTTTCGGCTGCCAGCTTGCAGCCCTAGAAGTAGCCCCAGTGCGACTCGGTCGTCCCAGACACCAGGAGCATGAGCGCCTCAGTGTTCTTCTTTTCGAAGGCCTACTTCTCCGCATACGCAGCAGTCGCCTCTGTGAGCACCTCCTTCCCCAACATGACATCCAACAACCCCTCATGCGAGAGGTGCAGTTCGAACTGCCACCTCCATAGCCCAAAGCCCGGGCCGTCCACATACTTTTGAATGGGCTGCGTCTCCTTCTTCGCCATGTGTGCAGCTACTACTCCAACGAGTTCTCAGAACTTCGTGGCGACGTCCAACAAGAAGATCCCGTGCGCTGCGGAAGACGTGAACGATGGAGGCTATAGGACCCGTGGGCCCATAACCCTTTGTCAGGATGAGATCCACGTGGATGCGGTCTCGACATTGGTCTGATAGACTCTAGTGGTTCACGTCTACAGTTTTGGGCGAATCTGAGACTGAGCGTGAGCTTCATGGTGGCCTCACGCTATGTGAGCAGGGATTTTTGAGACTGTCAGTTTGCGAAGGGAATAACGTCGTTTTGCGTTATTTTTCGAACATAGACCCAATCACAATATTTCTAGGGCTAATAATGAGCTTTTCAACGCACCAAACTGCACGCAATTTGGCCAAGCGTAGGCCAAGTTATGCTTGCCAAAGCGCAGGCCTCACCCACCACAGAAACGCCTAACGCCTCCATGGTGCGCACACGCCGTGGCGCCTTCCTTCACGCGCGAATCGCCTTTCCCAAGCCGCAGGTCCTCTTGCACGTGATGTAGGGGTCTCCTGCACTGTTTCCACGGACCCTACCCACTTTTGGGTCGAGTTTGGTGATGGGGTGTGACGAGGTTCGAAACCTGCCCGCGGAACAGCAGTCAGAATTTTGACTGTCCCCGAGTAACAAAACGTACTACTGAGTTTCGGACACCGAGCCATGATCTTGGCTAAGTCCCTCAGTAACAACCTGTACTACTGGATCCGGTGGATGATCCGCCGGATCAGGTGGATCATCCACCGGATGCCTCGGCAGGCCTATCGGAGCAATTTCTCCGGATGGTAATTTTTGTTATTCGGTCTGGTCGATTATCGACCGGATTTTGAGTCGCAGCCGGCTCCCAGAGCTGCTGCGCACACCCCAACTTTGGAAGACCATATCTCCCTCGATACTTATCCGATTCCAGCGAAACAACTTTCACCGGATTCAGCAACTCGTCAACTTTAAAGGGAAAACATCCATTTTAGGATCCGAGCAATTCGTGAGTCGCCAGATACGCCGGCGCGGAGTTTCCACTTTCTGGCGGCTCGTCGGTGCCGCACTTGGGCATGCGGAGGGGCATGTTTTCAACAGAATTCACCGCCGTATAAGACAAGGTGCACAGAATGCTATGGTTGGGACTCTGTTTAGTTCTCTGTTTGGTGCTCTGTTTGGTGCTTTGTATGGTGCGCAGACTGCTCTGTTTGGTTACCTGTTTTGTGCTTTGTCTGGTGCCTTTTCTGGTGCTCTGTTTGGTACTTGGACTGCTCTATTTAGTGCTATGTTTGTTTCTGTGCCTGCTGTGGCTGTGGATGCTATTGTGGCAGTTGGAAAAGTACGTGAAGAAGTGCAACGTGCGCCATGTTGTCGCCACCTTCGCTTATCTAGGGTTCAGGCTGCGCTATTCGGAGTGCGTGCAGAAGCTCATGGGAATCAAGAGTGCGGCCGAGCTAGAGATGAAGGTGGTGGAAGAGCTGCGGCCCTAGTACATCAAGATGAACATCAAGCAGGAGGGGGACAGTATGGCAGGGAAGGACAAGGGCAAGCGCCCAGCCACCGAGGACGAGCACGACTCACAAGGGAGCTCAAGCCAGCCAACTGGCAAGTCGACAGGAACTGCATCCCGGAAGAGCAAAGTGAATTGGTGGGAGCTCCAGAAGGGATGAGGGATGGAGGGTGGGAAAGAGGGAGGGAGGAAGGGAGGGAGGGAGGAGAGTGGAATAGAGGGACGGATAGTGCTTTGTTTGATGAAGGCTATCATGTCTGTTTTGTGTCATTGGTCTCTCATCTTATGGATTGTTATGTGTTCCTGGTTTTGTGATTTGATTCAGGAGTCCCCGGCTGCTTCTGAAGGAACCAGAAGCAGGCGCAAGGAGAAGTCTGCAGAGAAGCGGAAAAAGAAGATGATGCTGGAGCTGGCGGAGGAGGAAACGATGAACAAACATTACAGGGAATTAGAAGCAGAACCACTGCTACTGGTGCCAAAATCTCTAGAGCAGGAGATATAAGACTATGAGAAGCATGCGTGTGGAGGTCGGAGATACAACATGCTGCACTTCTACAGAGATAACGAGGCCAAGTACCCCACCCTTGCTAGGGTGGTCCTGGACCTTTTTGCTGTGCCTGCAGCGAGCAACCCCTCTGAGAGGATGTTCTCAGTTGGAGGGAGGGTGGTCACCGAGGTGCGGCCACCGAGGGTGGTCACCGAGGCATAGCCTGAGCAACGTCATGGTGGAGGACTTGCTCACTCTGAAGACCTGGATCAAAGACCCGACCCTCCTCAAGTTTCAGGTTGCACCGGATGGAACTGTTGCACCTGAGTTGCCGCAGGAGGAGAAGAAGGAGAAGCAGAGGTGCAAGGAAGTGAGGAAGCCTGTTACTACACTCAGGAAAGGATAAGTGAAGGTAGCCATCCTCCCAGACTTGGGCAACGAGGGAGACGATGTACCAGATGCAATAGGCTTTGACCCAGATGAGGATGACGATGAGGATGCTGATGATGTGTACGGAGAGGATGATGGAGATGTTGATGCCTCTGATGATGATGAGGGTGGTGGAGATGGCCAGGCCTCTCATGAGGATGATGATTTTTTGTAGATAGGCTGAAACATGCAAGTAATGTTCATACTCTTTTTGTTGTTCACCCCTCTATGGTTAGTTCTTCTGCTTCATGATCTCATTGATTTCCCTGACAACTTGCACTCAAAATGGACCTATCATGCTTTATTTCCACAGATTGGTGCTCTGTTCAGCACACTATTCGATGCACAGCTCGGTGCTCTGTTTGGTGCATTGACTAGTAGTCAGCACACCTGTTACGTAGATGCACCGATCGGTGTTTAGCAAACTATTTGATGCACAGATTGGTGCTCTGTTACGTAGACTACCTAGTACTCATTCACTTGGGTGAAGCTGTAACTGTACAACTTCTTCCCTGGTTCTATGCAAACTGGATTGTTGATGTTGAAAGTGTGATGCTAGAGCAGAACATCCTTTGGCATATGAGACCTGTGAAGGAGGTTGTGTCAGTGAACAGTGATTAAAAATGAAGTTGTCTGGGGAACTGCTATCTGTGTTCAGTGGATTTGTGGTCACGCTCTAAAAACTCGCGAGGCCGAGTCCTAAAGACTCGCGAGTCTAGGACTCGCGAGTCTGGGACTCGCGAGTCTTTTGAAAAGACTCGAGGAGCCAAGTCCCACACATTGGCTCATTCCGCAAAAACGATTCTGAGTACAGATTAGTGAGCCTAGACTCGTTTACACACTTACTACAGAAGCAGTTGAATAGTGGAGCGGGAGAGTAATGGAGCAGAAGAGTAGTGAAGAGGTACAGTAGTGGAGCCGTAGAGTGTTGAAGCAGGAGAGTAGTGGAGAGAGTAAGTTGTGGAGCAGGAGAGTATTGGATAAGAATAGTTGTGGAATAGTACAGAAGTGGAGGACAGAGAAGTGGAGCGGTAGAGTATTGGAGAATTACAGCTGTAGACTGGTAGAGTAGTGGAGCAGTAGATTTGTGGAGCGGGAGAGTAGTGGAGCAGTATAGTAGTGAATTGGTGGAGGTGTGGAATGGTAGAGTTTTGGCACAGGAGTTGAGTGGAGCTGGAGAGTAGTGAAGTAGTAGAACAGTGGAGCGGGAGTAGTTAAGCGGTAGGGTTGTGGAGTAATATAGTAGTGGAGCGGGAGATTAGTGAAGTGTTAGAGTAGTGGAGCAGTAGAGTTGTACAAAAAAGAGTAGTGGAGAGGTGTCCGACTCCGACTCGGACACTGAATCTGAATCCTACTCTGACTCTGACTCCGACTCTACCTCCGACTCCGACTCCCACTCCGACTCTGACTCTGACTCCGACTCCAAGTCCGACTCTGACTGTGACGTTGACTCTAACTTCGACTCTGACTCTAAATCCAACTCCGACTCCGACTCCGAATCATACTTTGACTCCGACTCTAAATCCAAATCCGATTCCGACTCCGACTCTGACTTTGACTCCGACTCCAAATCCAGCTCTGGATTTGACTCCAGCCCTGACTTCGACTTCGACTCCGACTCAGACACCGACTCCGACTCTCACTCCGACTCCAACTCTGACTCCGACTCCGACTCCGACTCCAACTTTGACTCCAACTCTGAGTCCCACTCCGACTCCAACTCCGACTCGGACTCCGAGTCTGACTCCCACTCTGACTCCGGCTCCAACTTTGACTCCCACTCTGACTCCGACTCTGATTCCGACTCGGACTCCGACTCCGACTACCACTCCGAATACCACTCCGACTCTGGGTTGGACTCCGACTCCTACTTTGACTCTGACTCGGACTCTAAGTCTGACTCCAACTCCGACTTTGACTCTGAATCCGACTTTGACTCTGACTCCAACTCTGACTCCGACTCCCACTCCGAATCAGACTCCAACTTTGACTCTGACTCTGGCTGAGGCTCTGATTCCAACTCCCACTCCGACTCTAACTCCTACTCGAACTCTGACTCCGACTCCAACTCCAACTCTGACTCTGACATCAACTCTGACTCTCACTCTGACTCCGACTCCGACTCTGACTCCAACTCCAACTCCGACTCCGACTCCGACTCCGACTCCGAATCCGAACCGATTCTGACTCCGACTCCGACTCCGACTCCGACTCCGACTCCGACTCTGACTCCGACTCCGACTCCGACTCCGACTCCGAATCCGAACCGATTCTGACTCCGACTCCGACTCCGACTCCGACTCCGACTCCGACTCTGACTCCGACTCTGATTCTGACTTCGACTCCAACTCCGATTCCGATTCTGACTCCGACTCTGACTCTGAATCCGAATTGGACTCGGACTCCAACTCGGACTCGGACTCCGACTTTGACTCCCACTCCGACTCCAACTCTGACACTGGCTCTGACTTCTACTCCGACTCCAACTCTGACTCCCACCCTGTCTCCCTGAATCCGACAACTCAGACTTTGACTCCGACTCCAACTCTGACTCCGAGTCCAACTCTGACTACGACTCTGACTCCAACTCTGAATCCGACTCCAAATTTGACTCAGACTCCAAATCCAACTCCGATTCCAGCCCCGACTCTGACTCCGACTCAGACTCCAACTTTTACTCGGAGTCAAAATCCGACTCCAATTCCGACTGTGACTCCGACTCCGAATCTGACTCTGACTCAGACTCCGACTCCGACTCAAAATTTGATTCCGACTCCAATTCCGACTGTGACTCCGACTCCGAATCCGACTCTGACTCAGACTCCGACTCGGACTCAAACTTTGATTCCAACTCCAACTCCAACTCGTACTCCGACTTAAACTCGAACTTCGACTCTGACTCTGACCACAACTCTGAATCCGACTCCGAATCTGACTCTGACCCCGAATCTGACTCTCTTCTTTCTTCTTTTTTTGGGGGGTGGTCCATTAGGTAGTGCCAGGGGTTGAAAAATACCAAGCCGAATCTGAGTCCAACTTTGAATTCGACTCTAAGTTTAACCTCGGATCCGATTCCGACTCCGACTCCGACTCCGACTCCGACTCCGACTCTGGCTTAGACTCCGGCTCCGAAATCGACTCCGACTCTGACTCCGACTTGGACTTTGACTCCGACTTCCACGTAGACTCCGACTCAAATTCCGTCTCCGACTCCGAATCTGACTACAAATCTGACTCCGACTCCGACTCCGACTCCGAATCCGACTCCAACTCCGACTCCGACTCCGACTCCAACTTCAACTCGGACTCCGACTCCGACTCCGACTTCAACTCCCAATCCAAATCTGGCTCTAACACCGACTCTGACTCCTACTCTGACTCGGACTCCGACTCTAACTCCGACTCCGACTCCCACTCTGACTCCGACTCCGAATCCGACTCCAACTCCGACTCCCACTGCAACTCTGCATCTGACTCCCACTCTGACTCCGACTCCGACTCCGACTCCGATTCCAATTCTTAGTTTGACTCTGACTCCAACTTTGAATTCGACTCCGAATCCAACTCCCCCTTCAACTGCGACTCCAACTTTGACTCGGTCTCCGGCTCTGACTCTCATTCTGACTTGGACTCTGACTCCCACTCCGACTCCGACTCCAACTCTCACTTGGACTCCGATTTGGACTTCGTCTCTGACTCCGATTCCAATTCCGACTCCAACTCCGACTTCGACTCCAAATTGACTCTGACTCTCACTTTGACTTTGACTCCGACTCCGACTCGGACTCTGACTCGGACTTGGACTTCGACTCGATTACAACACTGATTCCGACTCTGACTCCGACTCCGACTCCGACTCTGATTCCGATTCTGACTCTGACTCCAATTTGACTCTGACTTTGACTCTGACTCCGAATCTGACTCCGACTCCGACTCTGACTCCAACTCCTACCTTGATTCCCACTCCAAATCCAACTCTGACACCGAATCTGACTCCTACTCCGAATCCAACTTCAACTTCAACCCTGACTTCAACTCCGACTCCAACTCCGAATCCGACTCCAACTCTGACTCTGACTCCAACTCCAAATCCGACTACAACTCCGACTCCGATTCTGACGCAAACTCCGACTCTGACTTTGACTCCGGCTCCGACTCCAACTCCGACTCTGATACTGACTTCGAATCCGATTCCGACTACGACTCCAACTCCAACTCCGACTCCAACTCTGACTCCGACTCTGACTTTAACTTTAACTCCAACTCCAAATCCGACTCAGATTTTGACTCTGAATCAGACTCATACTCCGACTCCGATTCCGATTCTGACTCTGACTCCAATTCCGACTATGACTCGGACTCTGACTCAGACTCCGATTCTGACTCCGACTCTGACTCCAACTTTGATTCTGACTCAAAATCCGACTCCGATTCCGACTTTGACTCGGACTCGGACTCTGACTCCAACTTGGATTCCAACTCCAACTCCAACTCCGACTCCGACTCTCAACTCCAACTCTGACCTCGACTCGGACTCCGATTCTGACTCTGACTACGACTCTGAATCTGACTCTGACTCCGACTCTGACTCCGGCTCCCACTTCGACTCTAACTTTGACCCCAACTCCCAATCCGACTCCGATTCTGACCCCGACTCTGACTCCGACTGCGACTCCGGCTCTGATGTCGACTCTGAATCTGACTCCGACTCCGAATCTGACGCCGACTTTGACTCCGACTCAGACTCCCACATGGACTCCGAATCAAACTCCGACTCAGACTCCGACTCTGACTACAGCTCTGACTCCGACTCTGACTCTGGCTCCGAATCCGACTTTGACTCCCACCTGAACTCCGACTCTGATACCGACTCTGACTCCTACTCTGACGGGGACTCCGACACTAACTCTGAATCCGACTCTCAATCTGACTCCGACTCTGAATCTGACACCAACTCCGACTCCCACTGCGACTCTGACTTTGACTCTGACTCTGAGTCCGACTCGGACTCCGACTCTAACTTTGACTCCGACTTCAAATCCGACTTTGATTCCGACTCCGAGTCCAACTTCAACTCCAAATCCAGCTCTGGCTCCGACTCCAGCTCCAACATCAACTCTCACTCCGACTCTGACTGTGAATCTGACTCCGACTCCGACTCCGACTCCGACTCCGACTCCGACTCAGACTCTGACTCCGACTCCGAATCCAACTCTGATACCAACTCTGACTTCCACTTTGACTCCGACTCCGACTCCAACTCGGACTCCAACTCTGACTCTGGCTCCGACTCCGAAACCCACTCTGACTCAGACTCCAACTTTGACTCAGACTCCGGCTCTGACTCTGATTCTGACTTTGTCTCCGACTCCAACTCTGACTCCGACTCCGACTCCAACTCTGACTTGGACTCCAATTCCGACTTCGACTCTGACTCCGACTCCAATTCTGAATTCGACTCCGAATCCGATTCCGACCACGACTTCAACTCTGACTCCAACTCCCACTGCATATCCGACTGCAACTTTGACTCTGACTCTGGCTCTGACTTTGATTCCGGCTCCTACTCTAACTCCGACTCCAACTCCAACTCCGACTCTGACTCTGACTCCGACTTGGAATCTGACATCGACTCTGAATCTCAATCTGACTCCGACTCCGACTCTGACTCTGATTCCGATTCCGACTCTGACTCTGACTCTGACTTTGACTCCGACTCCGACTTTGACTCTGACTCCAATTCCGATTTTGACTCTGACTCCGACTCTGACTCCGACTTCAACTCCAACTCAGACTTGGCCTGGGACTTTGTCTACCACTCAAACTCCAACTCTGACACCGACTCTGACTCCTACTCTGACTCCAACTCCAACTCTGACTCCGACTCCGACTCCGACTCCGACTCCGACTTTGACTCTTACCCCGACTTTGACTCTGACGCCGACTCCGACACCGACTCCACTTCCGACTATGACTCCGACTCCAACTCCGCGTCCGACTCTAACTCCAGCTCTGAGTTTGACTCTGGCTCCGACTCCGACTCCAACTCCGACTCTGACTCCGATTCCGACTCTGACTGCGATTTCGACTCCAACTCTGACTCTGACTTCGACTCCTACTCTGACTCTGACTCGTCCTTTGGGTCCCACTCCAACTCCAACTCTGACACTGAATCTGACTCCAACTCTGACTCCGATTCCAAATCCGACTAAAACTCTGACTTTGACTCCGATTCCGACTCCGACTCCAACTTTGACTCCAACGGGAGTCCGATTCCGACTCCGACTCCAATTCCAGCTATGACTCCATGTCCAACTCCGACTCTGACTCTGACTCCCACTCTGACTCCAACTTTGACTCCAATTCCAAATCAGACTCTGATTCCGACTCTAACTCTGACTCTGACTCCGACTCCGACTCTGAATCTGACTCCAAATCTGATTCCAACTCCAACTCCGACCCCGACTCCGACTCCAACTCTGACTCAGAATCCGATTCCGACTCCGACTCCGACTCCAAATCCAACTCCGACTCTGACTCCGACTCCGACTCCGACTATGAATCTGACCTTGGCTCCGACTATGACTCCAAATTGAACTCTGACTTGACTCCGACTTTGACTCTAACTTTGAATTTGACTCTGAATTCGGCTCCGATTCTGGCTCCGAATCCGAATCCGACTCTGACTCTGAATCCGACTCTGAATCCGGCTCTGGCTCCGACGCCGGCTCCAACTTTGACTCTGACTCCGACTCCGGCCCCGACTCTGACTCCAACTCCGACTCCGAATCCATGTCTGACTCCGACTCCCACTCTGACTCCGACTCCAACTTTGACTCCGACTCTGGCTCCCACTTTGATTCTGTCTCGGACTCCAAATCCAACTCCGACTCCGACTTTGACTTGGACTCCGACTTCCACATTGACTCGGACTCAAACTCAAACTCTGACTCTAACTCCTGCTGTGACCCCGAATCTGACTCCCGACTCCGACTCCGAATCTGAATTCGATTCCAACTCCGACACTGACTCCAAATTTGACTCGAACTCCGATTTTGACTCCCACTCCAACTCCGACTCCTATTCTTACTGCAGCTCCAACTCTGACATCAACCCTGACTCTCAATCTGACTCTGAGTCCGACTCCGACATCGACTCCAACTCTGACAATGATTCCAACTCCGACTCGGACCCCGCCTGCAACTCCGACTTTGATTCCGACTTGGACTCCGAGTCTGATCCAGACTCAGACTCTGACTCCGACTCTGACTCCGGCTTCGTCTCTGACTCTGACTCCGACTCCGACTTTGACTCCCACTCCGACACCAAATCTGACACCGACTCTGACTCCTAATCCAACTCCAACGCTAAATTCGACTCCAACTCTAAATTCAACTCCAACTCGAACTCCGACTCTGACTCTGACTCCGACTCCGACTCTGACTCCAACTCCGACTCTGGCGCCATCTCCGGCTACGACTATGACTCTGACTCTGACTCTGACTCTGACTCCCACTCGGACTCCAGCTTCGACTCCGACTCTTACTTTGACTCCGTTTCCAGATCAGACTCCAATTCTGACTCCGACTTGGACTTCGAATCTGACTCGGACACTGGTTCCAACTCCAGCTCCGACTCCGACTCCGACTCCGACTCCAATTCTGACTCCGACTCCAGCTCCAACTATGACTACGACTCCGACTCTGACTCCAACTCTGACTCTGGCTCTGACTCCAACTTTGGCTCCGAATCCAAATGCAACTCTGATTCCGACTCTGACTCCGACTCAGACTCCGACTCCGACTCTGACTCCATCTCAGATTTCACCTCCAACTCCGACTCCGACTCCGACTCCAATGCCGACTCCAATTCCAATTGTAACTCCGACTCTGACTCCGAATTAACTCTGACTGTGACTCCTACTCCGATTTCGACTCCAACACGAACTCCGATTCCCACTCTGAATCCGACTTGGACTCCGTGTCTGATTCCGACTCCGGCTCCAGGTCTGACTCCGACTCCAATCCGACTCTGACTCCAACTCTGACTCAGACTACAAATCCGACTCCGACTCCGACGCCAACTCCGAGTCTGAGACAATGTCCATCTCCGAATCTGACTCGGACTCCAGCTCTGAATCTAACTCTGAATCCGACTACGACTCTGTCTCCGACTCCAACTCCAACTCTGACCCCGGCTCTGACTCCGAATCCAAATTTGACTCCAACTCGGACTCCAACTCTGACTCTGATTCCGACCCTTACTCCAATTCTGACCGACTCCGACTCTGAATCCGACTCCGGCTCCGGCTCCGGCTCCGACTCCGGCTCCAAGTCCAACTCCGACTCCGATCCGGACTCTTCCTCGGACTCCGACTCCGACTCCGGCTCTAACTCCAACTCTGACTCCAACTCTGACTCTGACTCCAGCTCGGACTCTGACTCCGACTCCGGCTCCGACTCCCACTCCGACTCCGACTCCGACTCCGACTCGAACTCTGACTTCGACTCCGACTCCAACCTTAAATCGGACTCGGAATCTGACTCTGACTCTAACTCCAATTCTGACTCCGACTCCAACTCCGACTACGACCCCTACTCTGACTTTGACTTCGGCTCTGACTCCAACTCTAACTCCAACCTTGATTCCTATTCCAAATTCGATTCTGATTCCGACTCTGACTCCGACTCTGACTCCGACTGCGACTCCAATTCCAACTCCAACTCCAATTCCAACTCCAACTCCGACTCCGACTCCGACTCCGACTCCGATTCCGACTCGTCTCCAACTCTGACTCCAACTCAGACTCCAACTCTGACTACAACTCCGACTCTGACTCCCACTTTGACCCCGGCACTGACTCCTATTCCGACTCCGACTCCGACTCCCACCGATTCCAGGTCCGACTCTGACTCGTGCTCCGGGTCAACTCCGGCTCGGACTCCGAATCCGACTCTCACTCTAACTCCGGGTCCGACTCTGACTCCGGCTCCGGGTCCAACTCCGGCTCCGACTCTGACTCCGACTCTGACTCCCACTCCAACTCCGACTCCTGCTCAGACTCAAACTTGGACTCCGACTCTGAATTTGAGTCCGACTCTGACTCCTACTCCGATTCCAACTCTGACTCTCGCTACGACTCCGACTCCGACTCCAACTCCGACTCTGACTCAGACTCAGACTCCGACTCCGACTTTGACTCCGGCTCCGTCCCCGGCTTCGAATCCAACTCCAAGTCCATCAACGACTCCAACTCCGACTCTGACTCCAACTCTAATTCCGACTCTGACTCCAACTCCAACTCTGACTCTGTCTCTGACTCTGACTCCAACTCTGACCCTGAATCTGACTCCAACTCTGACCCTCAATCTGACTCCAACTGCAACTTTGACTACAACTTAAACTCCATCTCCAACTCCGATTCCGACTCCGACTCCAGCTCTGACTCTGACTCTGACTCCAGCTTTGGCTCTGACTCCGGCTCCGACTCCGACTCCCACTCCGACTCCGAATCCGGCTCTGACTCCGACCCCGACTTTGACTATGACATTGACTTGTTGAATGGTATGCACCTCGTCCACTGGGTAGCTGGCTGGCTGGCTGGTTGCACGAAAAGACAATGCGTGCACTGCACTATGGAGCATGTCCCCTTGGTCTGTTCTGAGATAGGCCAGGAATGCACTGCCCATAATGACAATAATGGGTATGTACCCTAGAGATCATCATGCAAAACAAAAATTTGTGGCCTTGTTGGGACTGACGTCGGAGCTCATGGGTCGCGGGCTCAAACGTCGCGACGGCTGCATTTTTCTTTGTGGGCCAGAATGGGGCAAGAAGCTTCTAGGAAGCTTACTAGAGCCTGCCTTGAGGATGACACTTGGCGGGCTTAGGACAAGCCAAGGAGGACTGTAGGCTGAGGTTGGCTCGTGTGGAGCCAATGGAAGCAGAAGCATTAGGAAGCTCTGCAAGTACAAAAACTTGTACCCTGCATGCGTCCATTTATATTTCTTGCCTTTGAGACTCCTCATAGAGTGTCCAACCAAGGTTAGACATTAAATACCTTCATGCAGACTTTGTGAGGTTGTAAATTGAACAAACCAAAAGTGTGGATCCCTCGTTTGAGGGTGATATGTTATCTTGGTTGCAATACCAAGAGCGGTTGGCGGCCTCCCATGTCGGGGCCTGTTTTCTAGACCGTTGCTATCCAGCGCATTGACAAAGGGTTATGGTCCCACAATTCTTTTTCTTAGGCACGCTTCCAAGACCAAATTGCGCATGGTATTTCAGGGTGCACATGTACAACAGGGACATGAATATCGGATGGCTCCATCTGCTCCATTGGCTCCATCGGTTTCTTCAGGTAGGGTACACGCGTGTGGCAGACTAGGGGACAAGGAATAGTTATGTCCATGGTGGACAAGACCCTCGAGCCCAAACGGGATAAAGCTCTACCCCTTTAGAAGGTGGTACGAACCCGAGTATGTTTTCTCATGACGGCACCATCGCCTTAGGGAATCATCTGCAGGAGGGGTATACAACGGAACCAGCTGCACCTTTGACAACAGTCGCAATCAAAAGCCTCATCAGCCTCATCGACCTGATCAAAGCAGAGTAGCAACAAAGCAGAGAAGACGAGAAATTGCCAAAAAGAGCGGATCCGACTCAAGTCCGCCTTGAGTTGGATATGTCAAAATTCACGGGGACAGCATTTCCCTTGTGGAAAGGTAGTTTGAGATTGTCATGGATGTGCATGGCTGTCGATGCGACATTGATTACGCATGCGCTTGACCTTGCAGCATGGATGATGAAGAACAACATGGCTCTCACCATACTTGTGACATCAATCAATGAGACTCGACGATCCCACATCACAGGATGCACGTCGGCTGCCGAGGCCTACACAAAACTTGCATGAGTACATCAATCAAAGGCCCTAGCAAACCGACTCTTCACCTTCTAAAATTTGACGTTGATGAGGGTGGGCAAAGGATAATCAATACCCGTGTTTCTACAGTCGTTCGAAAACGTGCTGCAAGACTTGGGCTCTGATTCCGACTCCAATTCCAACCCCGACTCCAATTCTGACTCTGACTACGACTCCGAATGTAACTCTAACTCCGACTGTGACTCCAACTTTCACTACAACTCTGACTACGACTCTGACTCTGACTCCGACTCCGACTTGGACTGTAGCTTTGACTCCGAATCGGAATCTAACTCTGAAACTGACTCTGACTCGGACTCTGACTCCGAATTTGACTCCGACTCTGACTCCGACTCCGACTCCGAATTCGACTCCGACTCGAACTCCGCTTCCGACTCCGACCCTTGCTCTGAATCTGACTAGGACTCCGACTTCTGCCCAGACTGTGACTTTGAATCCTACTTTGAATCCGACTCAAACTTTGATTCCAACTCCGACTCAGATTCCGGCTCTGGCTCTGACTCTGGCTCCGACTCTGATTTTGACTCCGACTCTGACTCTGACTCCCACTCTGACTCCTACTCCTACTCCTACTCCTACTCCGACTCCGACTTCGACTCCAACTCCGACTCTGACTCTGAAATCGACTTTGAATCCCATTCTGACTCCGACACCGACTCTGACTCTGACTCTGACTCCAACTTCGACTCCGACTCCGACCCCCACTCAGACTCTGACTCCGACTCTGACTTAAACTCCAACTCCGACTCTGACTCTTACTCCAACTCCAACCCCGACTTCGACTCCGACTCCGATTCCGATGCTGACTCTGACTCCGACTCCGATTCCGACTCCGACTTCAACTCCGACTCGGACCACGCCTCCGACTTCGACTTCGACTCCGACTCCAACTCTGACACCGATTCTGACTCTGATTCTGACTCCAACTCCGACTCCGACTCCAACTACGACTCCGAATCCGACTCTGACTCCGACTCTGACTCCAACTCGGACTACAACTCTATGACTCCGACTCCAACTCTGAATCCGACTCCCACTCAGAATCTAGCTTTGAGTCCGATTCCGAATCTGACTCCGATTCTGACTCCGACTCCAACTCCAACTCTGACTCTGACTCAGACTCCAGCTTTGGCTCTGACAATGCCTCAGAATCCGACTATGACTCCGACTCCTAAACCAGTGCCTAATCCGGCTCTGACTCTGACTACAACTCCGACTCCAACTCTGTCTTCGAATCCGTCTCCAACTCCGACCCCGAATCTAACTCCGACTCCACCTTTGACTCCGAATCCGACACCAACTCTCACTCCATCTTTTACTCTGGTTATCACGAACTGTGGGGCAGTTCCAACCTTGCCTGAAGGGTCTTCACTATGTCCACGGCTTCTTTTGTGTAGAATCTGAGTCTAAGTGTGAGTTTTCTGGTCACCTCATAGTATGCTAGTGGGAGTTGGAAGGAATTGTGGGAAAGTCACTCTTGCAAGGAGAATAACAGTATTCTTTGTTAGTTTTTGGACATGGAAATGAACTAACAAGGTGTATGGCTACTCTCAAGCCTTCCAACGCACCAAACTGTGTGCAATTTTGTTAACCATAGCTCCCGCTATGTCCACCGAAGTGCGACACGCCAATCCAGCTGCTCAGTCAGCGGTGTGTGTTGTGTCCGCCCGCCGAGGCGTCCTCACACATCAAGGACCCAACAAAATGCATTTTCGAAGGTAGAGATGTCCCTAATTTTAGTGGTGGTGCTCCTTGTGCTGTTGGGGTGCATTTCGATGAGTTTTCATCAACTTTTGGTGATGCGGATTGATGTGGTTCAAAACCTTCCTGCGGACCTGCAGCCGGAATTTTGACCAAGTCCCCAATTAACAAACTGTACTACTGAGTTTCAAACTCTGAGCCAGGAAATTGGCTAAGTCCCTCAGTAACAACCTATATTACTGACATCGGGCGGATCATTTTCTTGAGTAACTTGGCATTCCTCTGGGGAAAAAAACACCAGATGTATTTTTGTCACGCGTTCCAGTGGATTTTTCACTCTCAGCCACTCTCATGCAGGGGACAAAACCCAACAGATTGAATGGTTACCATGATCTTTCCGCACGGAAGTGCCTTGGTCAGGAAGCCAGCCAGCTACATGTCTGTACAAACCCAAATGGCAAAGATTTCATGTCGCTCCACAAGATCACGCACAAAGTGATATTCAACAGCAATGTGCTTTGTTCTTGCATGAAACACACTAGAGTACTTTGCAATGGCAAGAACACTTTGGTTGTCACAGCGCAGAATGATGCAGGACACAAACTGATGCAACTCACAAAATAGACGTTGCTACCACACCGCCTCAGCAGCCCCAACCTCCAATGCAACATACTCCGCCTCTGATGAGCTACGTGTGATACATCCCAGCTTGCCACTGTGCCGCGACATAGCAGTGCCACTTTGGAGAAATACATAGCCTGTCCGACTGTGCCCTTTGGGAATCCACCCCTAGTCACTGTTTTTGTGGCCACCAATCATTGCTGTCGAACGTAGATTCCGAGGTACGGTGTAAAGACCATGTACCACACCACCCGCACAGCCGCGTGAATGGCTCTTGTCCGAGGACACTTTAGAAACTGTGCTAGGAGGTTGGCGATGAAGGTAATGTCGGGCCCCATGGTAGTGGTCATGTACATAAAAAAGCCAATCAGGCGCAACTACAAGGTCACGACACTGTCTCCCCAAGTTGTGTCGGATCATCCACCTTGAGAGCATCTTGTCCATCAGGTGTGATGGAGGTGGAGGCTGTGGGAACTGTACCAAGGATTTGAGCAAACCACTCATCCATGCTTTGGGTGTAACGTGCTTGATATAGTAATAGTGTGCGTCACTAATGATCATGTACAATCTCCATCCCAAGAAACATAGTTACAAGACCAAGGTCCTTCATCCTATAGGCAGCCTGAAGGACTGCCTTGGCCTCGTTTACGGCCTTCATGGAAGGAGATGCAATCAGGAGGTCATCCACGTAGACCAGGATGGTGGTGAAGCTCTCAACTGTGTGTGTGTGTGTGTGTGTGTGTGTGTGTGAGAGAGAGAGAGAGAGAGAGAGAGAGAGAGAGAGAGAGAGAGAGAGAGAGAGAGAGAGAGAGAGAGAGAGAGGGAGAGAGAGAGAGAGAGAGAGAGAGAGAGATAGAGAGAGAGAGAGAGAGAGAGAGAGAGAGAGGGAGAGAGAGAGAGAGAGAGAGAGAGAGAGAAAGAGAGAGAGAGAGAGAGAGAGAGAGAGAGATGGATCGATATGAACGTAACCGGTATGATTTAGTGTGCCAGTGATCTCCAAGTTCCAGCTCGTGAATAACTATTTGAAGTCATACAAGGCCTTGCCCAAGGGCCAGACCTTGTCGCCGACCTTGAATCCAGGTCGTTGGACCATGTAAACATCCTCCTCTAAGGTGTTATGGAGGAACATGTTGTTCACATCCATTTGGTATAACTCTTAGTCGTGGTGAGCAACAACCCCGAACAGAGCGTGAGCGGTGGTCATGAAACCAATGGGTGTAATGGTGTCAAAGAAATCTACACCGTCAACCTGTGAAAACCACTTGGCCGTCAAGCAAGCCTTGTAGAGATCGAGTGGACCATCATGCTTTGCCTTCTTGCAAGAGGCCCACTTGGCCTGTACAACCTTCCATCCAGGTGGGAGGTCAACATGCTCATAGACATTGTGCTCATGGATGTGTTGAAATAGTGTGCACCTTGTCCACTGCCTAGCTGGCTAGCTACACATACAGACAAGGCATGCATTGCTCTATGGAGTATGTCCCCTTGGTCTGTTCTGAGATGGGCCAGGAATGCACTGCCCATAATGGGTATGTCCCCTGTGGCTCATCATAGGAACCATATCTTTTTGGCTTGGTTGATTAGGCACCGGAGTCTCAAACCAGAGGTCGCGGGTTCAAACCCCGCGACGGCCGCAATTTTCTTTGTGGCCAAAACTGGGACAGGAAGCTTCTAGGAAGCTTACTAGAGCCTGCCTTGAGGATGACACTTGGCGGTCTAAGGACGCGCCAAGTAGGAATGTAGGATGAGGTTGGCTCCAGTGGAGCCACTACAAGGAGAAGCTTTAGCAAAGCTCTGCAAGTACAAAAGCCTGTACCTTGCATGCATCCATTAACAGTTCTTGCCTTTGAGACTCCTCACAGAGTGTCCAACCAAAGGTAGACACTAAAGACCAACATGCGGACTTCGTGAGATTGCAAACCAAACGAACCTAAAGTGTGGATCCCTCGTTCGAGGGTGATATGTTATCTTGGTTGCAATACCAAGAGCGGTTGGCGGCCTCCCATGTCGGGACCCGTTTTCTAGACCGTTGCTATCCGGCGCATTGACAAAGGGTTATGGGCCCACACTTCTGGTTCTAAGGCACGCTTCCAAGACCGACTAGCGCGTGGTCTTACAGGGCGCACAGGTACAACAGGGACACGACCATCGGACGGCTCCATCTGCTCCATCGGCTCCATCGGCTTCTTCAGGTAGGGTGCGCGCACGTGGCGGACTAGGGGACGAGGAATCGCTCTGTCCATGTTGGACAAGACCCTCGAGCCCCAACGGGATTAAGCTCTACCCCTTTTTAGAAGGTGGTACGACCCCGAGTCCGTTCTCTCACGACGGCACCATCGCCTTAGGCGATCATCGGCGGGAGGGGTATGCAACGGAATCAACTGCACCTTTGACAACGGTCGCAGTCAGCAGCCTCATCAGCCTCATCGGCCTCAACGAAGTTGAGTAGCAGCAAAGCAGAGAAGACGAGCAACCGCAAGAAATGGCGGATCCGACTCCAACCCGCCTTGAGGCGGGTATGTCCAAATTCACGGGGACAGGTTTTCCCTTGTGGAAATGGCAGTTTGAGATTGTTATGAACGTGCGTGGCTACCTCGACATCCTAAAAGGGAACGAGATAGCACCAGCCGATGCGACCGTGACGACGCATGCGGCTGACCTTGTAGCATGGACGATGAAGAACAACATGGCTCTGGCCATTGTTGTGACGTCCATCAACGAGACTCAACACTCCCACATCACAGGATGCACGTTGGCTGCCGAGGCCTACGCAAAACTCGCACGCGTGCATCAATCGAATGCCCTAGCAAACCGACTCTTCATCTTCCAACGGTTGATGTCGATGAGGGTGAGCGAAGGAGAATCGATACCCGCATTTTTGCAGTCGTTCGACAACGTGCTGCAAGAGGTCCAGCAAATGGAATGGAATCTCGACTCCAACATGCGTGCCATGATCCTTCTAATGGCGCTGCCGGAAAGCTGGGGGTCCTTGATCACCGTATTTGGCGGTTGGAAGGAAGCAGATCTGACGTACGAGGCTGTCGCCGAACACGTCCGCAACGAGTCCATGCGACGCAGTGGCGCCGAGGCAAACATCTCAGCCTATGCCTCTCGCTTCGGTGGACAAAGTGCAAGCTCTCGCTCCAGTCAAGGCAACAGCGGAAGCGGTGGCGGTGGAGGGAAAGGCAATGGTGGCGGGAAGAGTTCCAAGAAGCCCGGCAACTGTCACAACTGTGGCAAGGCTGGGCACTGGGCTAGGGACTGTCGTAGTCCCAAGAGAGAAGGCGGGAACAAAGGTGGAAAGGAGAAGAAGGAGCTCACCAACATGATGGCTAGGGGGCTGCCCATGAAGGGCGCAGCGATCCTTAGGCCCGGGG
>SZWC01004038.1:98814-125982 GCA_023375785.1 Penium margaritaceum
AAACCCCCCCCCCCCCCCCCCTCTAGTCATGACATCTCAGCACAATAATAGAAGATAACGGTGGTAATTGCATTGATCAGATGATCAATGTCTTGTAGGTTGTTGTAGGGCTCTCATCTCTTGTGTGTAGCATCATAGATGTGCCACTTGACCAGATACTTGGTCGTTTTGCCACGACGTTGATATCCGAGGATGTCTTCAATCACGCACTACGTATCTTCATCCACTTGTATAGGAGGTGGTGGTGCAACTTTTTTACTGGGGTCTTGGTAGTGCTTGAGCTTGCTCATGTGGAAGACAGGGTGGATTGTCATGCTGTCAGGTAGGCAAAGTCGAGGGAAGACAAGGGTTTGTGTTTGCGCGATCTCAAATGAGCCCAACCATCAGATTTTGCGCTTCACATAGTCCTATCCTTGGATTTTGATTTTTTTTAGCTAAGGAGGATGTGATTTCTAGCACTGAACACATTGTCGTAGTGATGTCAGCCGGCCGCTCGCTTCATAGCTACTTGAGTCTTGGCAAGGGTCTGTCGTGTTTCCTCCTAAACTCTTGCAAAGTCTGTAGGATGAATGTCAACCGCGAGGATGTTTTTCTGACTCTGTAATCCACCTGGTGTGGCAGGAACTTTGCCGTATACCACTTCAAAAGGAGTATTACCAGTCGTGATGGAAGTGGTGGTGGAATTGGTGGTGGAAGTTGTATGTGAGTTTGGCGGTTTGCAACTTGGCTGTCCAATCAGTGCCATGCGGCTTGCATAATGTGTGGAGAAGTTGTTCAAGCATTCAATTGGTCCCCTCCATTTGGCCATTAGTTTGAGGATGGAACTCCGTTGATGGCTAGATCCGACTGCCGTAACGCATCATCAACGTCTGCCAAAAACAGCTGGTAAAGCGGCAATCTCTGTCGCTGATGATGGTACATGGCAAGTTGTGCAACCATGAAATCTAGTTTAAGAATAGCCATGCTGGTCCCTTGGCGGCGATGGTGTTCGTCGTCAAGATAAAGTGTGACATTACAAAACATGTGTCCACAATGACGAGGATGGTTTCATACTCCTTGGGAGTGGTGTGCAGTGGCATCACGCAGTCTATGCTGATGTTGTCCCATGATTTTGTCAAGGGTTGAAGGAGAAAGGGTGGCCTTGTGCGACGATGCTTTTGTCTTTGACAGGTTTGCACAATTTGTACAAAGTTGACATGTCGGTGTGCATCTTGTCCCACTAGTAGTATTTTGCCAGCTTGTCTAGAGTCTTCTCCTCACCAAGATGTCCACATGGGCCAGCGTCATGGCATTCCTCCTACTAGCAAGTTTATCACCATTTCTATTAGAGGTTGTCAAACCAAACTTTTTTTTTTCCGTACCCATTGAAATCCTCCTAACCCTTTGTGAACATTCTCAAAAGTTACAGATCTCAATCGATGAGCAATGTGTTAATCTCAGCCATCAAATGTGGTCTTCAAATCAGAGAATCTGCTGGATTAGTCTTTCCAGGCCAATGCTTGATTTCATAGTCAAGGATAAACATGATGAACTCTATCTATCAAGTTTTTGGACGACTTAGATTTGGTTGAGTCTTGAGATGTTTTGGCACATGATGGTTGGTGCGGATGATGCATCGTTGGCATTCCATGTCGCACAATCATGTCTTAAATGTGTGTGCAAAGACGAGCACTTCTTTCTCGTGCACCGCAGAGTTGAGCCCCGGCTCGTGCAGTTTTCTTGACATGCACATGATCGATTTTTCTCCACGGTCTTTGTCTTGTAGAAGAACGCCTCTAATGGCTTGATCAAATGCATCCGTGGCTATGATATAGTCCACCGTTTGATCTGCAAATCATAAGGCTGGCACTAGGGTGAGAGAATTTCTCAAAGAATAGGATACTTCTTGTTCACTACCCCCCCAATTCCACTACATGGTTTTTGGAGTAAGATTGGAGAGAGGGACTGACACTTAAGCGTATTCCTTTACAAATAAATGGTAGTAGTTGCAGAATTCTAAAAGTACTTTGACGTCCCAAATGTTTGTGGACATCAGCCAATAAGCAACCGCCTCCACTTGTTTATGGTCCATGATAACTCTTCCGACGCCAATGATGTGGCCCAAAAACTCAATTGAACGGCAACCAAAGTCGCACTTTGAGAGGTTTTTCAAAAAATCATCCCCTAGTATAATTTTGAGAACTTTTGGAAGATGTCCATTGTGCTCCTCTAGAGTACGGCTATGCACCAGGATGTTGTTGAGGTACACGACGACATAGTCGTCGAGGTACGGGCGGAGCATTTTTTCCATCACCAACATAACTGTTGTGGAGGTGCCTAGTAGTCCAAATGGCATAATTGTGAACTCAAAGTACCCATATCTGGTGCAAAATGATATCTTCTTGATGTCTTTATCAGACATGCGGATTTGATGATAGAAAATGGAGAAGTCAATTTTTTTTCAAGTTTAGGCCCCACAGAGTTGGTCAAAATGTTTGTTTGCTCACCGGGGAGGAGAGTAGCGGTTCTTGATGGTGATGCTGTTCCACGCTCAGCACTTCATGCACCTCCGCATTTTGACAGTATTCTTTTTCCTGAAAAGGCACAAGTGTAGCATATGATGACATGGGAGGTCTGATGAAACCCTGGCTGAGCATCTCGTCTGATTGCTTCTTGTGTTTGGTCAGATCGAGATTGCTAATCTTATAGGTCCCTTTCACCATCGGTCAATTGTCCAACTTCAGGTCTATCTAATGCTCAATGTTCCTTAAAGTACGTAACTCTTGGGGTAGTTCTTTGGAAAAATCCCTTTGAACTCCTCGATGAGTGTTGCAAACTCCTTCGCTCCTGCTACAAACTTCTCAGGTGTCGAGGCCATTGTTGTCGTCTCGGCACAAGCAGTTTCTCCCGCTTCCCCTGCTTCCACGTGCACTGGCTACGCTTGAGCTCCGCAGTTCGGGTACCTCTTGGCCACATCCAGAGATATCAATTGGAATTTTTTGGAAGCCGCAATTGTTTCTTCTGCTTCCACCTCTGTTTCTTCTTGTAATTGGCGTTGTGTCATAGGTTGCTCAACCAGAGGTAAAAATCTGATTTTTTCAGTGATATTGACATAGAGTGATCCGTTGCTTCTGTCCACTTGCAGATTATGGCGATACAGGAAATATTGCCCGAGGATGATTTTTTGGTTGTTCATTGGGCAAGTTATACACACCGTTACGTCATACACATCCCTGATTTGTATTGAGAGTGGTTCGTATAGCCAAAGGATCTGTAGTTGTTTGTCGACAATTTTTCCTTCAAACAAGCCTAATTCAGACTACAATGATTACTTTGTTGACATGGTGTGCCCCTTGCCATGAGTGCCGTTGATCGTACTCCCTGGTTCGACCACTGAGGAGTAGTCAAACACTTCTTTGATTTAGATTTGGATTTCTTGGATTTTTCCATGCAGGATCGAGCTTTGAATCGCTTGATTTGAGTGAGTGTTCAGAAAGTTAGCCTAGCTCGAAAATCGGGTGTTGGGCGGATGGAATCTGGTACCCGCCATGGGTGGCGGGATAATCCACCGCCACTGATCCGAGTTCATTCCTAATGAGCTCCAAATGCACCAAGGGCATGAACGAGGCAACCATAAGGACCTAATTGACCAGGATGAACTTCTCCTTGACTTCTGGGGGAGGAAAGTTGATGGGTCATCGTCGAAGCGCCTCCCGTTGCCTAGCGTGCAAGGCAAGGTGGGCAGCTCCAAGGGTTACTTCGACGGCCATAGGGGCTCTACTGCTCCGTTTTGGACGTGCTTGGATGCGTCGGAAAGCTTAGATCACAGGCTATAAGGATCTGATGTAGTATCACTATGCTAAGTAACAAAAACGTGTTTTGATTCAGTTCTACTGAATGCGATGTGTTCTGCCCACTCACATTGGTGATCCTTGTGCTCCACACTCTTCACCAAAGGTGTCCATTGGCTACCCAAACACTGGTAGCGTGCTTCAGTGAGAGGTAGGCATCCTTGAGGATTCCTCCACACCCACTATTGCCAACATACTTCCGAGCCATGTCATTGCTTACAAATTTGTAAGAAGCTCCTTTATCCAGTAATGTTGGTACCGTTCTGCGGCTCTTACAACCCCTCGGTTGCACTTGTAGCAATATTGCCTGTTGGTCGTCCTCGTACGCCTCGTCAAACTTTGGATTCTTAGGAACCCTCGTCTGCCAACCCCAATTTTGACCCAACTTCCAGCCCAACTTCCAACCCAACCTCTAACCTGCTTCCAACCCAACTTCCAACCCAACTTCCATCCCAACTTCCAGTCCAACTCCCAGCTCAACTTCCAACCCAACTCCGAAATCAACTACCAACCCAATTTCCAACCCAACTTCTAACCCAATATCCAATCCAACTTCCAACCCAGTTTCTAATCCAACTTCCAACCCAACCCAATTTCCAGCCCAACTTCCAACCCAACTTCCAACCCAACTTCCAACCCAACTTCCAACCAAACTTTCAACCCAACTTCCAACGCAACTTCCAACCCAAGTTCCAACCCAACTTCCAACCAAACTTCCAACCCGACTACCAACCCAACTTTGTAAGCCGGGCAGTGCCAACGGCACTGATTACGGCTTGTGGCTTCCTTGAATGTATAATCTGACTGTGGATTTGGAATCTACAGGAAAAACCGTGCAAGATTGACCCAAGAACGGGGTCGATCCATCAAGAATTGAGGAAGTTACGCCCGGCCGAAGGTTGGACCGGCCGAGGGGAAAACAGATGACGGGAATTCATCCCCAAGGACCAAGGCTCGACCCTCGGAAGACCCAACAAGGCCGAAGCGCCCCTTGGGGCCCGGTTAGTCAATGAGTCAAGGATCATTGAGGGCCAAGGGCGCTTCGGAATGGCACCCCGAGGTGTTATTACCAGCAAGGGCGCTTCGGGCGGCCGTCACCGCCGCTAGTAGTGCTGCCAGCGGCAGATTACCGTGGTTCACGGAAACAGCCATATCTCGGCCGTTCCTCCACGGAATAATGCGATTCTTAGTGCGTTGGAAAGCTGGGAAGATGAGCTACGTGATGCTTAGGTAATAATGCTCATCCCAGGCCTGTACGGAGCCGCGCACGGCTCGGCGACCTCGGGTCGCCTAGGATGTGTCATCATGTACATATTGTCTTGTATGTTGACACTTGAATAACAAGTACAGTTTACTCCCACTGTGCCACATGTGTTCCCGTGCTCCCCCAAGACGATCCCACGCTTCCGCAATGCCGGGTTGGTGTGCGCCGGCCTCCCCTTGGTCGCCGTTGCCTCCGGTTGGTGCCTCCACCATCCGGTTGAGGCTAGCACACCGAGCCCGGTTCACAAACTTCCAACCCAACTTCCAACCCAACTTCTAACCCAGCTTCCAACCCAACTTCCGACCCAACTTCCAACCCATCGTCATGTTGAGTTGTTGGAACAGATGGGGATTGAGGCTTTGGATTCCAGACATCTTCAGGTACATGTCTTTGTTAATTTGTGCTTGTCGGCCAGTGCCTCCCATCGTGCCAAGGGTCAACCCTATGTGTAGTGGCAGAGGCAAATGTGGCAAAGGTTTTTGTTGCTGTCTTGTTCGCCTGGAGTGCATCAGTGTTTGTGCGTTGCTGATCCTCAATGGCCAAAGTACTTGTCGGGAATACTGCTTGTCATCGGTTACACTTGCTCGGTTCACCATTGTCATTGCAAAGTCTACAATTTTCTGAACAATGGAGACGTGGTGAGGACTCGTGCAAGGTTGTCCCCAGGTAGCTCATGCGTGGATTGTCCCTCCAGCGAAGTTGCGCTTTGATACCAAGTGTTATGTCCAGTGGAAGGAAGGTGTTTCACATGAATTAGATACGGGACAAAGGCGATTCAAGGATTTGTGATGAATAAATAAGTTTTGTAAAGCAGAAAGTGTCATTTTATGACAAGTGTCGAGTGATTCAAGCACATGTATACAATGCCGAGAATGAGAACGAGTCATCGGCACTCAGTCCTAGCGACGTTTGCGAGGTCAAGCCGTGAGTGGCTGCTTGGAGAAGCTCTGCTAAGAAGTCGTGAGGCGGCTAGAATATCAAGGCGTGTCTTTATAAAATTATAGTGCCTTCGAGAAGTTGACGAAACAACATCGTAACATCGATATGGTTCGCAACACTTTTTTCAACCCTTTTGGAAGGTGGTTGGAGTTGTCAGAAACTTCTGTAATGGAACACCGGAGGGCCATGAATTGGCCAAAATGCCCTTGGCCGAACGGCGTAGGGCCATGAAGTCTGATTCTTGAGGTCAAAATGCGTAGGGCCATGAATGTAATGACAGATATACCCACTCGCAGTGTTTAAGGACTCGTGCACATCAAGGGAAGTAACACACTTGTCATCAAAGTACACGTTCTACAAATGACATGTTATCCATTTGTTCTAAATCCTTGAATTACATTTTTCCGAGCACCTCATCAATGTGAACTATCTAAGGTCCGGTCTGTTCCGTACCAGACGTAAACGAGTCCCTAATCTTCCTGAGTGGGCATTGCTCTTATTACACAAACAGCCCACCACGTTGCGAGACCGCAATGTACACTCCGCCGATCGAGGGCAAACCAGGCAACTGCCCTTGCCCCCGGTGAATCTTCCCGAACCTTCTGACAACTTTAACCACTCTCGAGAAACTAGGACATGAGTATGAGGACCTTTTGGTTGACCTCTCAATGCACCAAGACGAATCTGGATTGATGAATATGCATCTCGCATCTTAACATCGATTCCTGAAGACCCCCAATTTCTTGGCTGACCTTCTCAGATCCGACCACTCACAATGTGACTTCGCACGCGTCGCTCGACGATCCACCCAACGACCCCGACTACGTCTCATTTGTAACTCAGTATTTGTATGTATATTTTTTATCCACCCGACACTTGTCATCAAAGTACACTTACCGCTAACAAGTGTCCCGAACTCTAAACTGTGTTCTTCCTCGCAACTTCTACCTGTTCACCGTCTATGCTCCGTTTGGCATAACATTTAGTATCAGAGCGCAGCAGTGATGGAGAGGCATCTGACTACTTCACCTATCTGGAGGATACCTTGCACAAGCTGTCAGCGTATCTTAAACGTCAAGACTTTGTAGACTTTGTGACTATGACATGAGGCGAGCAAGCGCAACCGATGACCAGCAGCGAGTCTTCGGTGACAACTTCAACGATGGAGGAGCAGAACGTGCCTATGCACATGAACTCTGAATCGATAGAGAATGCTGGCGTGGCAGGCTATACGGCAGCAGGACCAACTCCCACGACTTTGATGACCAATCCTGCCGTGGACCCAACAGCGGTAAACCAGCCACCCCTACCGACAGCCTCAATGACGACAGCGGGAACGGCAGGTGGCACGGGACAACAGGCGCATATCAATGAGGAACTTGCAAACCAAATATTCGCGCTCAAAGGGATCAACACCCACCTGCTCCAACAGCTCAATGTCGCGATGGAGGCTCTTTGCAACACAAATGCACGAGAAGCGGTGCTTGTAGAGAGAAATTCCCAACTCTCGAGCGAACTCAAAGTTCATCCGGCTCCACCAGAACCGTTTGATCCTGCAAATTCAAAGAGACCAACAGTTTGGATGTGGCTAATAAGTTTGGAGGTGTACTTCACTGCTACTAGGATGAACGATGATCAAAAGAAAACTGACCTCACGGCCACGCTTTTGCGTGACACGGCGCTAAGTTGGTGGTCTGATCTAAAGACCATCCAACGGCAGGAGGAGACCGACGGGGCATCATCAACGGCCTACAGCGCCCGTCTCATGTCGCAGACCACAGACGTTCTACCCTTGAAGCAGATCAATCCGTAGTAGCAAGACGTACTGACGCCACCAACTGACTGGAACGAATTCTCACGCGCAATGCTCGCACGATTTGGAGGGAAAAAGAAAAAGAAAAAAACCGACGCACGGAGTACACTCAAGCATCTCCATCAGCAGTCCAGCATTGCAGAGTTCATACAGAGATCATCACAGGAGCAGACACCTCCCCTGAAGAACTCTATTTTCACTACAACAACGGCCTCAAACGAGACATCTAGAGAGCAATTGATGTTTTCGGCATCTAGAAAAAATTGTCGCGGATGATCGCAGCAGTAGAAAGGATCTATAGCACCGACTACAACAATCGGATCGAGGAATCCTATGGCTGGCGACCTCCTAACCACAATCATTGTGGAAATGGAAGAAGTCAATCAGGGGACTCCTTGACTCCGATAGAAGTGGACGCCATCCACCACAGAGACACGTGAATCTGCTATAACTACGAAAAAGTCGAGCACATTGTTCGCAATTGCTGATGCAAGCAGCAGACCAAAACGGAGGAGAAGTCACAGGAAAATGAGTCGGGAAACGGCAAAAGGGCAGAAGCAAAAGGCGTAATTCTTGTCCATACGGAGCGATCTGCACCAAATGATTGCCCATCTAAATGGCTCACGTCGCCGTAGATGGTTGTTTAGATTGAAAAGTTTGACGAGGAGTATGAGGACAACCAACCGGCGATACTTCTAAAACTCAAGCCTTGAGGATGCCAGATTTGCAAAATGGTAACGGCATTATTGGATGGAGGAGGTTCACAAAGCTTTGTAAGCAATGATTTGGTTTGCAAGATGGGTTTGCACACCAAAACAAGGGTGTTTGAAGGGAAAACCATCGACAAAAGATTGTAAATACAGAGACTCTGAGAACCACGACTACTACAAGTGGGAGATCTACGGGATGTAACAGTGTGGAGGTTCTGTCCAATGAGGGATCACATAGTCATCCTCGGACAAGATTTTCTATACCGGCACAATCCGCAAGTCAACTGGAACAGCAGCAACGTCTACATAGAAATTGAAGATGCCAAACGACAACTTCCGCACGCAGGACGAAAACAGACAATGGAAGCAACAGAGGTGGAAGCAGCCAAGGTAGCGGAGAAGCGACAACCTGTGGAGCCGATACCGCTCAACATAGCCAAGTATTGCATACAACTAGGAGCTTGTGCGGTGGCTCCTATATCTTGAGTGAATGGAAGAAGCAAAAGTGGTAACAGCTGACTCATCATCGGCCTCATGAGCCTCATCAGCATCAACAAAGTTTGTGATGCTACCCGAAGAGTTCGCACCACTCATCCATGACTTTACAAACGTCTTCCCTAAGAAACTCTCGAGAACCTTACCTCCTCAACGAGACATCGACCATCGCATCAAACTGAAGCCAGGCATCAAACCTACAGTTTGAGGGGCCTATCAGATGAGAAATCATGAGCTAATCAAGCTAAAAAGGCAACTCAATGAAGTACTCGGTTTGTGGTTTGTCCGTCCATCCAGGTCACCATACGTCACACCAATTCTGTTTGTACAAAAGAAAAATGGTGAGATGTGGATGTGCATGGACTATCGGGCGATGAACGAATCCACCATCAACAACTGCTACCCTCTTCCCCGAGCTGACGAGCTTCATGACCAACTAAGAGGGGCTCAAATTTTAAGCAAAATCAACTTGTGCAGCGGTTATGACTAGATACATGTGGCAGATACTCACATTGAGAAGACGGCATTCCAAACCCGCTACAGGCATTTCGAGTTCACGGTAATGCTGTTTGGACTAACGAATGCCCCAGCCACGTTTATGGTGGCGATGAACAACATCTTCTACCCATACCTCAATGTTTTTGTCGAGGTTTACCTTGACAATATTTTGGTACAAAGCCGCACCCTTGAGGAGCACAATGGAAATTTTCAAAGTGTCCTCAAAGTTTTACAAAGAGAGAATTTTTTTGGAAACATCTCAAGGTGTGACATCGGTCACCTTTCGATTGAGTTTTTGGGTCACATCATTAACGCTGGACGGATCACCATAGATTATAAAAAAGGGGTAGCAGTCCTTGATTGGCCAACGCCGACCAACATTTGAGATTTTCAAGTTTTCCTTGGCTATTATAACTACTATCGGTATTTTGTACAGGATTAAGCCCGAGTGTCAGCGCCTCTCTTCGACCTCACTCGAAGAGAAAATGAGTGGCGGTGGGGAGACAACAAACAAGAAGCATTCACTGCTTTGCGGATCGCTCTGACCTTGGCGCTAGCCCTACAATTAGCCAATCCAACGGTTGACTACATCATGGCTACAAATGCTTCAAAACGAGCCATTGGCGAAGTCCTCCTGCAAGACCATGGCAATGGCGAGCAACAGGTTGCCTACATGTCTCAAAAACTGCAACGACCAGAACTCAACTATGCCATTCATGAGAAAGAAATGATGGCGTTCCTATATGCATTCAAGACGTGGAGGTGGTACCTGGAGTGCCGACCATCATGCGTTGAAGTATCTTAAGACACGCCTCCACCTCAGTTGACATAAAACCCGATAGATGGAATTCCTTGAATCTGGATTAGACTACAATATTGAGTACCAGCCAGGCAAAGTCAAACCAGCGGGCAAACTCAGTTGCCAACCAGATCAAATGGCGGAGGTGGCGACGCTACAACTACAGCGAGACCCATATCTCAAGCGGCTGTTCACAGGAGGCTACGACCAGCACTGTGGATACGACAAGGCAAAACTCTGGTACGACGCACCCTATTGGCGACGACGATTCACTCGCCTGGTAGTCGTTACCCCAAACGGCGAACTCCGTCGTATGCTGCTCGAAGAGTGCCATGACACAGGACCAGGTGGACAATTTGGAGAGGATAAATTGCTGAAGAAGCTAGCGAAGAATTACTGGTGGGACAAGTTGCAATCCGACATAGCCAACTATGCAAATCATGTGACACATGTTAGCAAAATAAATCCCGTCACACACGGCCACCTGGAATTCTCCAACCGCTCCCTATTCTGATGGAACTGTGGGCTGACATCTCCATGGACTTTGTCACAGGATTACCAGGCACGCTCAAGGGATACAACGCAATCCTCGTGGTAGTCGACAGGTTTTCCAAAATGTCCCACTTCATCCCCACGGCAAGCATCGTCATCACCGAGGGAACAACACGGGTGTTTCTAAACAACATTGTGCGACTACACGGCATGCCAAGAACCATCACAAGTGACAGAGACGGTCAATTCACCAGCCATTTCTGGCGCAAACTGATGACTCGCTACGGTTGCAAAATTCAACTTTCGACGGCGTTTCATCCTCGAATCAACGGCCAAACCAAGCGGACCAATCAGATCCTCAAACAGCTTCTTTGAACACTATGCGAGCTGAATGGAACGGATTGGGCACAAGAACTCCCGACCGTCGAAGTCGCAAACAATTTGGCAGTTTCCATCACAACAGGTAAAACTTTGTTTCAAGTGGTGTTTGGTAAACTCCCCGCCACATAAGTCATTCTACACAGTCCCAGCAACATTCCCGTGGTCAACGTTCAACGCCGAGACTTCTCCACCATTTGGGGAGAAATAGGGCTGATCCTTATGGAGACACACATAGAGATGAAACGAGCAATTAAGTGACATTGCATCGACGACGCTTTTGCCGCTAGAAAGAGAGTCCTCCTCAGCTCAGCTAGCATCAAACTCCGCGGAGCTGATTGTTCGAAACTCAAACCCCAATGGATGGGACCGTTTGAGATCGAGCGCATGAAAATCCCTGTGGTTGCATGCCTCAAACTCCTGGACACTATGCAAGTTCATCCGGTGTTCCATGTGAGCAGACTCAAGCACTACCTAAGGAAATTCCTGCAACCTTCCTAACCGCTTGCCACTTAACTAAGTGTCACTGTGTGATGACAGTCACAAGTCATGCACAAAACTGGAGGTGTCTAGGTAGGGACCCGTACGGGAAGCTCAAATACAAATTTCGTTGCAGAGAGAGATGAAAAATTACATGCATACTGCATGAATAGGTACCGCGGCACACAACGAGTGACACACGTGACAGTGTCAGTTTGTCCTAAAACCAGATGAAAACCACTGTTTTGGCCATAAACCTGTGCGCAGGTATCCAAATGCATCATTGTCTGTACCTAGACATGCAAAATCTCAAATCGGACACTAAGACTGGTCACACGCATAAGTCCAATACTGATCGGTGGATAGACAATGTAAAACATGCAAATCGGGCTTGAGAGCGAGTCCACTGAGAAAACTCTAGAGTCTGCAGAGAAGCCGCAAAGGACAACAGCAAGCACCCGGGGCGTCGTGGTAGCTGTCTCGCAGCTGCTGGTGCATGAAGCCACCACTCGTCTATGCTCTAGCACCAGTTGCATCCGCATCAGGGATCCTGTCATCGTGCTCTCCAGTAATACTACTCCATACTACCAGTATAATGTATACAGATAATCACCACGATCGTCGCTCGTGACGGGTGGAAGCCACACAAACCAACACTCCCCCTGGCTAACACACCCGTCACTACTGTGACAAGTGAGGGGCTACACTCACTTTCTTTCCTAAACACCAATGATAATACAAGGTCTCCTCGTGACAGTGGTGTACCTCACCAACTGCCTGGGTCTTGACCATGCAAGATATAAATCACACACCCATGTGCCAAACATCACACAAGAGGTACGAGGCAACAAGGTCTCCTCATGACCCTAGAACATGTCTCTGGGGTCCAGGTCTCGACCACACCTGCTTGCATGCATTGAGCGTACACAACACATGGAGGAAATGGGTCTCCACGTCACTCCGGTACAAGTCACCAGGTGCGTGGGTCTCGACCCGCATAGCGTCGACCAAAACATCATGCCAAATGCAAGCTAAGCACGCTATTGTCATGAGGGTGTCAGGTCAAAGCCAGCACACCAACACTCCCATTGGGCTACGGAGACTGACAATACAAACGAAGCTGAGGGCTACTCCTAACAAAATCCCTGAGGAGGGAGCACAAGCTCCCCCATGGCAACATATCCCTACAGAGCAATAGCAAGGGTGAAGACGATGCTGGTGGGATGTGCTCGCACATAGCCTCACCCCGGAGCGTTTTCATCGCTGTTTTCATTGTCGCTGTCATCGTCGTCGCTGTCATAGTCGTCACTGTTGTTGTCACCTGCTGATGTGACTAGTGCTGCGCTAAGGGCCTCCTCCAAAACAATCACCACTGTATGGCTTCCAACTGTTGAGCTGCACATCGCCTCGCAGCCTTCGCAACATTGAGGCCCGTCTGGAGCTCGACCAGCTATGACACGGCAGCCGACCGGCTGGCTGCATCTGCGGCATGTAGGCAGTCAGTCGCTGAACAAACTTGACGTCGGACCTCGATTGTGTGCACGTCGGCACGAGCCACAGCCTCTTGTAGCCTTGCGGTCTCATAAGGTAGGAAGGAATGGAGCTGCACCTGCTCATCGCACAAGTCGGCGTCCTCCACGTCACTTGTCAACTCAAGTGCCGCCTAGCCAAGAGCTGCTGGTAGGATGTGAGTGCAAGATAATGAGTGGCCACGTAAGTTGTATGGGGCTATAGGAATGGCTGTTGCGAAGGCACCTACTGCTCGTGACACACCTGTCGCTTGGCCATCAGATGTTGGCCAAACGTCATCATGTGTAGGTACATTTGCATCAGCGGCATCGTCGCGGTTATCGAAGGTGCGGTCAATTCCGTGGTCCTCCTCTCGACCACTGGTGTGCAGTCCATCATCCACCTGCTGCTCGAGGTCCGCCTATACCAGACATGCATTCTGTAGAGAACACTCAGGTGCCTAGAGACGCCTGTGTACATCCTCCACACCCTCCTTGATAGTCTGATGTGCTCCAACTTCCGCGGTGGAACTACGGCTGTTAGCCTCCCAAAGCTCGGCCCCGAGACTCTGCACGTGCACCTCCTCTCCAGCCATGGCTCCATCCTGGGCATCCATCGCAACAACTACAGCTGTGGCGTCAGCTGGAACCCCCAAAGTGTCAGCGACGCTGGTCAAGGCACCCATGAGCCGGAGGTCCGCAGCTTGGTCTGCGTCCTCTCTAGAGCCTGTTGTAAGCTCATCAGGCACCGCCAACATATCGCACACACAGACGTTTGCGTTGTATAAAGGTTGTCCCACACTCGTGCCACAACTGCTGCACATACGGAAACACACTGGGCCTCTACGTCTGTCACTGACTCTGTGTCTGACCAATCTCCCATGTATGACTCGTCATCCTCTCAAGGGACGCCTGGCCCCTCCTTGTGGTCAGCCACATGCCCCCGCCATACAGCACTATCCGGCACATCAATCCAGTACTGTCCTCTGGTCGTCGGCGAGCACTCCACCCTACCACTAGCCGACGGACTGGCAGAAACCAGGAGAGGGTGGCACACCAACCCCGCGACCGGGGACAAGGAAGACGGGTCAGGTGCAAATCCTGCCACTTCCATAGAAACTCCTATCGTCCCAGCAATCGTCAAGGTATCAACGGCCTCTGCTACCTCTCCCACTCCCTCTGCCACATCGGCTGTAATCTCCAACTTGATCTCTGAAGCCGAATCAGCGTCAGACCACTCCTCCTCATATGAAGATTCCTCCTCCACAGTGAAAGCGTCTGTCCCCTCCAGATGATGCACCAATTGAGTGCATCGTGAACCTTAGTCTGTTATGTCAGTCCTTGGCTCCATGGTATTCATCAGTGAACACTCCATTCTCCCCCAGGATTGATACACCAGCAGAAGCTGAGAGAGGGTAACATACCAATCCCCCAACCAAGAATAAGGGAATTGGCTCCTTAACGACGTCTGTCATTGCTGGTGCTGCTGCTATCAGCACTGCTGCTGGCTAGGCATGTCTAACAAGTCGTGCCATTTGTTGTCTTACGCGGCAAGTGCGTGCACAAGGGGTGCCGGCAGAAGGGACGGCTAAGAGAGCAACGGGGTTGAGGTCGGGATGACTTTGACTGACTCAAGGATTGAGCGGAGGGCATCGGATTTGGGGTTGAGGTCGGTTGGTGAGGCACTGTCGAGTGATGACACTGTCGAAGGTGAGGATGGCGTGGAGGAAGATGGGGTTGTCTGTAGCGGCATGGTGGCAACAGTCTTCTTAGAGACTACATGGTCTGTGAGCTATTGTACCATGCACTTTAGACCCTGGAGCTTGGCGTAAAACACCGCCATGGCTCCACTGAGGGGTGCCACGGCATCGGCTAACAACGTCTCTGAGTCGGTTGGTGAAGATGAAGGAAGGGACCGTATCAGAGGCGTTCGCCACCACACAGGATGCGGGTGACACTAGCACCAGCCACGATGCCGATCCCCACAATAGTAATAGGCAAAGCCGGTAGACGCCTGATGCGTGTGCCATGGCTGCAACTGCCAGTGTGGACTCGATGCCTGCCACGTACGCACTGCCAATGCCAACCATGGCATTGGCTGCACTCCTTATCATGCCAGTGTGCTCATCTTTGGAGCCTGGCATGGATGAGTGCACAATGCACTCGCTTCCGCTAGCACAAGGCCACAAGGGAAGGTGGGCGATCGAAGCACCGTCTCTTAAACGTGCTCCAACGCCATCACAAGAGCTAGTGCAATATGCGACCCAAGTCGCCTTTGGTGCTGCTGCTGCTGTCGCTACTACCTACGGCCGCCGTCAACGCCAATGGCGGTGGTCCCTGCCACACTTCCTGCAGCTAGTAACGCTATTGGTAGTGCCGCTGCAGCTATGGCTGCTGCTACTACACCGGTCGCTATCACCAACCGACAGCTATGACCTCTGACCACCCTTTCTTTTCTTTTACATTTTTCTTCCTCCTCATTTTTTTTCTTCACCGAACGCTCGGTGCTAGTTGGGTACCCCCACTTCGGATTCTTTCTCGATTGCCCCATTTGAGGACCCCCCTGTCATCTTCCCTTTTTTTTAGGTGCCACTTCCTTCAGTACCTCTTTTGCGGTTGTTCTAGGGTGCCCCACTCGAGGACCTCCTCATGTCCTCCCTTTTCTTTTGCTTTTTTTTTTACTGTGTGGCTCGGCTTCTCAAGCGAGCTCGTCGAGCGAGCTCGCTTGAGAAGCTTGCTCATCAAATAAGCTCAATCGACAAGCTCGCCAACCGGCGAGCTCCTCAACCCCCCCCCCACCATTGTCAGGGGTGAGCAGTTGTAGGAAGAAGTTGCACGGCAGCTTCCTGCTTCTACAATGGTGACGGGGCTAGCTATAGCTGCTCCTGCAGTTGCTGCCCCTGCTCCTGCGCATGCTCATGCGCACGCCAGGAAGCGCCGCTACAGTTGCTGCTGTGGCTATTGGTCCCCGCCGCTGCTACAGCTACTCGCCATCGTTATTGCTGCTGCAGCTCCTGCCCGCCCCTGCTACTGCTTGGCCTGCCTGATGCCGCTGCTGTTGCTGTAAATGTTGCCTGCCGCCATCGCTAGAGGTACAGTTGCTCGCCACCGATTCTGCTGCTTTTGCTTCTATTGCTAATGTGGTCACTGCTGCAAGGTGTTGCCGCCACTATGCGTTGCCACAACTCGCAGCCGCCACCGCAAGCTGCTGCTATCAGTTGCTTCACCTCCCTCGTTCCTTTCCTTTCTTTTGTATAGGTCAGCAGCTAAACACGGCTACTGCTGCCACCCGGTGCCATTGCTGCTGCTTGGCGTGGCTGTTGCCTGTAGCCGCTCTCACTGCAGGTGCTTCCTACCGCCGCTGTTTTTAGAGCTACTAATGCTTGCAACTAGCACCCCTGTCTCCACTGCCTCCATCGCTCTGCTGCAACGTAGTCATGGCGGGTCCCTCCAAGATCTGTTTCTGCTGCTATGGGTGGCTGCCGCAACAGCCACTCACTACTGCTACTACTGCTAGGTCTCTACTACACAGCACAATGAGCTCTTCCTCATTTGCTCTGGTACCATAAGAAATGTCTTGGAAACTTCCTAACCGCTTGCCACTTAACTAAGCGTCAGCACTGAGTCAGTGTGTGATGACATTCACAAGTCATGCTCGAAATTGCAAGGGTCTGGGTAGGGACACAAACAGAGTGTCGGGAAGCTCAACCATGAATGTAACTGTAGAGAGAGATGACAATTGACAAGCATACAACATAAACAGGTACCAGGGCACACGACAAGTGACGCACACGACAGTGTCAGTTTGTCCTCAAACTGGCCAAAAACCATTGTTTTGGCCATAAACATGCGCACGGGTATCCAAACGCATCACCGTCTGAACCTTGAGATGCAAAATCTCAAGCTGGACACTACGACTGGTTACACACACAAGTCTGGCATCGATCAGTGGATAGACAATGCAAAACATGCAAATTAGGCTCGAGAGCTAATCCAACGAGAAAACTCTAGCGTCTGTAGAGAAACCACAAAGGACACCGGCAAGCACCCAGGACGTCGTGGCAGCTTTTTGGCAGCTGCTGGTGCATCAAGCCACCACTCGTTGGTGCTCTAGTGTTAGCTGTGTCCGCATCAAAGATCATGTCATCGTGCTCACCAGTGTTGCTGCTCCATACTATTAGTACGGCGTATACGGATAATCACCACGGTCGTCGCTCATGACGGGTGGAAGCCACAAAAACCAACACTCTCCTTGGCTGACATAGCCATCACCACTATGACAAGTGAGGGGCTACACTCACTTTCTCTCCTAAACAACAATGAGTATACAAGGTCTCTTCGTGACAGTGGTGTAACTCACCAACTCCCCGGGTCTCGACAGTGCAAGACATAAATCGCACACCCATGTGCCAAACATCACACAAGAGGTACAAGGAAACAAGGTCTCCTCATGACCCTGGAACATGTCTCCAGGGTGTGGTTCTCGACCACACCTGCTCGCACGTATGGAGCTGAGAATATTCTAGGAAGCTTCTTAACATGCTTGCCACAGGCTGGACATCAACGCTCAGTTAGCTCGCGGCGTCAACACAGGTCGGATGCGAAACGGCAAGGGTTTGGCTAGACAACATGAACACAGTGTCAAATTGCTTCCACAAAGAAACACATGCAGAGAGAGTCAACAAATGACAAGTCCACAGCATAAATACCTGCCGCGGCGCACGACGGGTGTCGCATGCGGCAGTGCAAGGTTTGTCCTAAAACCGGCCCAAAAATAAAGTTTTCGTTGTAACTCTACACAGACAAGTCATAACACTGCATTGTCTGAACCTAAACGTGCAGGATCACAAGCAGGACGCTATGGGTGGCCACATGCATGCATCGGGCATCAAACGGTAGACACACAATGCAAAACATGCAAATCGGGCCCATGGCCAGTCCACTGATAAAATCCTACACGCTGCAAAAAAAGTGTAGAAGGTCTGAGACGGCATCCAGGATGTTGGGGCAATCATCAGTCATCTCTGAGTGAGTGGTCCACCACCTGCCGACGCGCCGGTGCCTCCTGGGTCGGAATTAGGGATCATGTCGTCGCGCTCTCCTATACCACTGCTCTCTTGGCCATCGCTTGTGATAGGTGGAAGCCACACATACCAACACTCCCCTTGGCCGATAAAACTGACACCAGAATGATGTCTGTGTGAAGACAGGGAAGGATGGCTCAGGCAACCAATCATAGTGAGCACCGATTGAGCATACCATAGCATAGGGTCTCCTCGTGATAATGGTGCATCCTGTTGGAATGATGCTCCGCACCATGGCAGGAGTGACTCCAAAAAGGAACACCAATAAGACAAGCTTTAGTGGCTTAGTGGTTAATGGTGTCCACCTCTAGAGGCAGGGGCCCGGGTTCAAGTCTCACAAGATAAAATTCTGCCCTGCCTCAAGGGAGGTGGAGAATAGATGCCAGGAAGCTAGCTCAACCTCTAGAGTTCCTCTTTAAGTTTCTAGAAGGCCAGGTGAGGGTCCAGGAAGGTGGCACACCTTCTAGAAAGGGTGACTTGTCCTACAAGGCATCTAGAGGTGTCTTGGTCTTCTGGACACCTTCCCTCCTACTAGAAGCAAACTGAGGAATCTAGGAAGGGGCAGAAGCTTCTAGAGGAGGGAAGGGATGCCTTCCTAGGTGGGAAAAGGACAGCCTACCAAGGAGCACTCTAGAAGCCATAGAATCTGCTAGGAAGCTCCAAATCTGGCATGCTTTGGTGTTCTGGAAANTCTCTGACCAGATTTTGCCATCCTTGGAACCAGTTGCCTCCATAGTTTCAGTCTCTCCAAAAACAGTTGGTGGTGTGAACCAGCCACTGCTAGGGACCCTCCAGGGTGCACACTCACCCTCAGGCCAACAAAGGGTTATGGGCCCACGCCTCTAAGGGGTTCAAAGCCAGCTTGATTTCACGCTTCCAACAGCAAGACATGGCAACCTGCGAGCAAGAGAGCAGCCGCGCTGTCCTTAAGTTTGATGGGACAGGATTGATAGGTGGAAGCCACACACACCAACATGAGCATACATAACACATGGAAGCAATGGGTATCCATGTCACACAGGTACAAGTCACCAGGTGCGCGGGTCTCGACCAACACAGCCTCGACTAGAACATAATCCCAAATCCAAGCTAAGCACGCTATCTTCATGAGGGTGTCAGGTCTAAGCCCACACACCAACACTACCGAGATCCCGGAGAGAACTTCCCCAAAAGGGATGTCCCTCCCCTTCCTGATCAAGCGAAGGAGGACACAGAGTGCGTCATCGAGGACATCCTCATCCATCCAAATCGTGGAAAAACAATGAAATATCTCGTCAAGTGGTAGGGCTATGATGTCGTGCATAACAATTAGGAACCCTAAGACAACTTTTAAGATGTCGATCACCTCATCAACAGCTATCTCCGCCGTCATCGGGCCACATCTGTGCGCGCGCCGGGACGCCGCGGCATAAAAGGGGGAACTGTTGCATACCAGACGTACACGAGTCCTTAACATTCCCGAGTGGCCATTGTTGTTATTACACAAAACAGACCACCGTGTCACGAGACAACGATGTTCACTTGGACAATCGAGGGCAAACCGACCAATTGCCCTCGCCCCAAGTAAGTCTTCCTAAATCTTCTGACAACCTCAAACACTCTCGTGAAACTACAATGGAAGTATTAGGACCTTTCGGTTGATTTCTCGATGCACCGAGACAAATCTAGATTCATAAAGATGCATGACGCATCTTCACAATCGAATCTCGAAGACCGTCGATTTCTTCTTGGACCCTCTTGAATCCGTCCAGTCACAAAGCTACTCTACACGCGTCGTCCGACGGTTGACCCAACGACCCCGAACATGTCTCGTGTGTAACTCGACACTTCTATACATATGTTTGATCATTCCGACACTTGTCATCGAAGTACATTTACCTCTAATTGTACATTGCTCAGGTGTCCCAAATTCTAAATTGTATTCTGCCTCGCAACCTCACATGTTCACCATCTACGCTCTGTTTGGCACAACACACTTGGCATAACTAGACATGCCTCATCATGTTTCTTGATGTTGTACATGTGTGCTCACAAATTCAGATAAATCAAATGAGGAAATTACAAAAAATTATTCAAATTCCTCTAGTCTTCTTCTCCCTACCTCAAGCCCTGTGAACTATCCACATTCCGCTCGGCCTAGACCTAGCCACAGACGTAAGGAACCTGTGAAACGTCGACTGCAAAGATTTTTCCGAAGGGTGAAATAGCTCGGATATCCAGACCGCAGTGACTATTAAGCTGGCATAACCACAAGTCCAAACTTTGACACGGCATACCCACCTCTTTTCAAAAAGGATCAAAGTATGTGGCCCTCGCTCACCATTCTCGATCAGCCAAATGTTTCGCTGATCAAGCATGGCAACGAGGGTCATGTGACCGTCGCTCGATCGTGACCATCACTCCCTTGCGATATCCCAATGGAGCAATGACCCATTTTTTTCCCGACGTGCAAACCCCACACAAACCCCTTCCTCGAACAATGACAAGCACCTCAAAAGAGGAGTTTGTCATTGTTCAAGGAGTGTGATGATGTCAGCATTTTGATGCTGTATTCCATGCAGTGACAACATAGTTTTTTTTTGTGGGAGGGCGAAATAGCTCGGATACCCAGACCGCGCGCACTGTTATGCTAGCATACCCATGGGTCAAAATTTAGACACAGCATACCCGGCGTACTAAATTCTAAGTATGGCATACCCATGAATACTACGTCTATACACGGCGTACCCAGATCGTTAAAAAAAGCAACTGCATACGGGCATGCCATTACTTTTTTAAACTAAGGGCACGTCGTCATGAATTTTCACAAAAGGACATACACCAAAGAAAAATATTACCCGTTGCACAAACGATGATGTCATCTTTGTAAAGAAAGTGTTGTACAAGGGTGTCCGAGTGGACGCATAAGTTTCAGTAGGGGATATATTACAAAGGGTTCAGTCACGATACACCCAGTTTTTATAACAATATACCTCACATGCCAATGTCGCACACAAAATAACGCATTTGACAATGCCGCACAGAAAATAATGAATGCGACAATGTCGCATAGAAGATAACGCATATGACAATGCCATGCATAAAATAACGCATATGCCAGCGTTACACAGAAAACACCTTAGGAACCCATAAACGCTAAAAATGTCATGTTCCCGCCACATACCATGTAGCATTGATGCATGACATGATTTTTGACATTCACTATGTCTCGAACGAATGCACCATTGCACTTTTTTCCATGCCAGGTCCAAAACACATGCTGTCATCCAACATGAAGAAAGGGGTGGGCAGCTGGTTTACTTTGTTGCGAAGGTTGGGCAGATGGTTGCTTTTGTAACAAATGGTGGGCGGATGGTTGCTTTTCTTCCAAACCACAAGCGGATCGTTACTTTTCTTCCGAACGACGGGCGGGTGAGAGTCACACTTTGTGTTTTTTTGGGTACTTGAGCTATTTTACCCTATTTCATGATATTGTCCGAAAAAAGAAAGAGGTACATGTGTTGGAAGTCTTTTTGTGAGGGGATATTGTCATGTTTTGCGTTGGTCCTTGCAAGGCGACATATGCACCACCTCGACCTATCAGAGGTTGCATGCACGCGGTAGAACAGAACCCGGCGCGTCCACTTGGCGTGTACGTGTCTTCCTAGGAATTAGCGGAATGATCAATTGACTCAACAGTCCGTGACGCTGCCAGCCGGGCAAGCTTCGGTTCAGGTGCAACTTATGCCATGCAGAAGTTGGCTTCCCTGTGTCCCCCCCCCTTCCGTTCTATCCTAGCCAACGAGGTAGACCAAGCACTGCCCGTTACGGCTCCGTCCTAGTCGCTGCGGCACCGTGCATTGCCTCAGCACGGTGCCAAGTATGGCTGAGGAGGTCCTGCACTTTGATGAGCGGCCAACTGGGTATCCCTTGTTTTAAAAAGTCACGATTCGCATTATGTACCCATTTTCACACACTATGCTTGCACAATTGCGGTGGTCCGCGTTCCGTAGGCGGGGACGAGGGCAGTCTCACGACTGCACCCTCGGGTCCCTACCGCCTTCCTTAGCACACCCTGTTTTGGATGAGTCAGGTGTCTCTTCCCCCCCTTCTGCCATTTCTTGTTTTTTTATGCAAGATTGGACACTGAAGTCGTCGTCATCCTATCATCGCCAGAGAAGCCTCCCGTCCCTAAGCTGCGGCTAGTCCGTTTAGGGGACGAACCACTATAGGGTAAAAGACCCTGCGTAGGCTCATCCCGCTTGCACTTGATCCTATTTTTTTGGTGTGCACGTTCAGTCCCTCACGACTTGCCATGTCTGTCCTTTGTTTTGGTGATTTTTGCAGTGTCCTCGGACGATGAGCCGGGCAAGAAAGCACCGAAACGCACCAAGGCCGATGGCGCCTTCCGGGGTGGCATGGAGTTCAAGGACATGGGCAAGTGTCGTCGGGCCGTGGACGACTACCTCATCAAGAACCGCATGAACGTGCAGTGGTTGCGGAGTGAGCCACCAGGTTCGCGACTCGCTGTTCATAGTTCAAAAAGAAGGACCGCCTATCGATCTTGCTCGCCCACGTATGCACACAAAGTGGGATGGTAAAAGTTTCAGAGTAGAAGGACGGACACAACTGTGTCCCTGGAGCTGGTAGCGGCCGTGGAGATCCGGCGAAGACCGTCATATGGGTGTCCCGCCATGTCGTTGGCCTTTTGCAGAGGAACCCATGTGCGGCCGTAACCAGCCTAGAGGCAGTCATCAAGAAAGCGATCGGCAATGATGTCGACCGCTGGACCCTCTACCCCGCAAACGTGGCAGCACAGGAGAAACTTCTAGGCTCTCGGACCATGTCATGGTCCCTTTTTCCCGCGTACACGCAAGAGGTACATTCCATCAGCTTGTTGTTTTGTTTTCTCCCTACCTTTGTTTGTGGATGTGTCTGACCCTATGTTGTAGATGGTTTTCTACAGTTCACCAGACTTGATCGCAACGTGCACGCGTCACTGAGGCGACTGACGGCAGCATCTTCCATGGGCCTTTGTGGCCCCTGGAGCTACAGTCCTTGGTTTTCAGTACTCCTGTCGCATCATGACAATGGATGGGACATTCCTAAAGAGCGGCCACAAGGAGACACTCTTTGTGGCACAGTACTATGTTGCCAACGATCATGCAGTGCCCATGGCTTGGGCACTGGTGCCCACTGAAAACGAGGAGCAATGGACCTAGTTCTTCTTCCACCTCGGCATCGCTTTCCCTACCGCGGCATAGCAGGGCACAGCACTAATCAGCGCCTGAGAGAAGGGACTGTTCAATGCGGTTGGCAGTAAGCTGCCAGGTGCCACGCACACGTACTGTGTGGGGTACCTTTGGCAGAACGTTCGTCAACGGTATGGCAAGCGCGCGGGGTTCTAGTGCTGGAGTCTGGCCCACACATTGACCCACACAGGTTTTCAACACTTGAGGAGATCATGAGGCGGCAGTATCTGCACTGTGTTGTCTACTTTTTTGGAAGCGGCGGAGCGGACGACATCCTACTAGAGCGATGGACGTGTGTCTACTGCCCTATTGGTCACGATGTACACACAACTTCAAACGCCTCAAAGAGCCGGAATGTGCGCATCCTCGAAGTCTAGAAGCTCTACCCTAAACTGCTTCGTCTCTCTATTTGTGTGGGTGCAGAGCCTCATGGCTGAACGCAGGAAGGAGGCAAGAGCATGCCAGGGAGACCTTTCCCCTAATGCGGAGGGCCGGTTGTTGAACGCGTCCGTCATGTCCAACGGGTACGACGCCACAGAAGAGAGGCCGCGTATGGCAACGGTTTGTGGGGCGTCCAACTGCATTCTGCGCGTCGACATCGTCGCACGGTCGTGTACCTAGGGACTAGAGGGAGTGGGGACAACCCTGTGTGCACGCCTACGCGGCGCTCCTTGGTGGGGGTAGCCGCCAAAGCCACTGTGTGACGTGGGCTTAATGAAGATTGCTTTCCGTTGCGTGTACAACAACCGTGGGACCCATCCACGTTGACCCTGTGGATGCAGCCGGTACCATGCCGTAGGCGTGGTAGGCCACAGAGCAATTGGTTGGACCGCGATGAGCGCCAGAAGGCGAACAACATCTGTCGACGGTGTGGCCTGCAGGGCCACACCATCTCCAAGTGCAGCAACCCAGAGGCCATGGCCCCAGCAGCGGCCGCAACAGAAGCAGTGTTGCAAAAGAGGTAGGAGAGAGCAGAAGCTGCAGTGCGCGCGGAGGCATATGCCGGGCGCCTACCCACAAATGGCACCCAAACAGAGGCAGAGGCCGAAGAGGCTGTAGCAACAGTTGCAGCAGCAACATCAGTAGTAGGACCCACAGGCAATACAAGCCAAGGTGACACTGCAGGTGCTGGTCTGCAGCAGGAGACAATCAATGTCTCCGACGACGACGACCGCGAATACGACTCAGAGCAGTATCAAACATAGGACAGTGGAGAGGAGGAGGTCTACGACCGATATTGTTTCATCCTTGACAAGGAATCCAAGTCAGAGGCCCCTGAAATGCATCAGTGGATCAATGAGGAGGACAACATGAGGCGCAGACGATAGTCCCTTGACTACACCCACCAACACATTGCCACACAGGGCATGCTACATGGCGGCTGCGATGATGTCCCGGAGGACTACTATGACAAGGAAGACAACGAGGGGGTGTGAATGATATGTAAATGTCTTCCATTATTCCGTGTTTTCCATGCCACAAGTCATTAATGCGTTTCCTAAGACTTGTCCGTGTCCTCTATCCATGGTGTGCAGAACAGGGGAGTGCCACCTCATGGGGCACAACGTCATTTCCAGCCCCAGTTGAAGGGTCAACATCAATGTTGCCAAGTTGAGAGGCCGGGTCAGATAGCAGAAGCCAATGACAGTGGGGCCCTTGGCTATGCGAGACATTTTCAGGCAGTGTGCTCGCTTGTCAGAGTGTGTAGCCATGTTTTGGACACGTAACTGAAGGAGTGGATGTGCAATCTAATGTTTCTTGGAAAATTGCTATTGCATACCCATCGCGCTACATAAATGGACTAGGACATTGTCCTCATTCTCTTTCACCAATTTCAACATGGGTTCAATTCACATATACCCAATTTTCGGAACTATATAGTTGATATGCCAATGTCGCACATAAAATGACACATATGACAATGCCGCACAAAAAAAAAAACGCATATGACAATGTCACACAAAAAACAATGTATATGACAATTGTGTACATAAAACAACACATATGCCAACGTTACATAGAAAATACCTTAGGAACCCAGAAACGCTAAGGAGAAGTCATGTTCACACCACATACCATGTAGCATTGATGCATGACTTGATTTTTGTCATTCACTATGTCTCAAACAAATGCACCATTCCACCTTTTTCCATGTCAGGTCCAAAACACATGTTGTCATCCAGCATGAAGAAAGGGGTGGGCGGCTGGTTGATTTTGTTGCGCAGGCTGGGTGGATGATTGCTTTTGTAACGCATGGTGGACAGATGGTTTCTTTTCTTTCGAAGCATGGACGGATCGTTACTTTTCTTCCAAACTGGCGGATGAGTCACACTTTGAGTTTCATGGGTATCTGGGCTATTCCATCCTTTCAACATTATACCAACCAGGTGTTTGCCATGGACTGCGCAACAGAGTCTGAGCTTTCGTTTGCGACTGGTTTGGTACTTGGCGTGAGTGGAACTTACTTGATTTCATGGATATGGGCTGGCAACAAGCCCAGACACATCATTGAGATGTACATGTGCCCGTGCCACAAAGGCCTGGTCATGGAAGACAGCGGAGAAGAAGTAGAATCAACTGAGGAGGTCATTGATCCCATCGGTGACGTATTCTACGATGATGTAGAGGAACTTATGGACGAGCCATGCTTTGCACATGCCTATGGCATTCCTATGCTAAGATGTAATGTATGCCAACTCTGCCCTGCCTGTGAGGTCATGGCATGGATCTTTTCACTGCCACCCACCTTTTAAAGATGATTAGTTAGTGGGATACGTGGGCAGTACATGTCCGCGTAAGTAAAATATTCAACACGAACTTTGTCCACACATACAATTGCTTCTCAAGGTTTTTGGAGCCATGTTCACTTTATTGTTCTTTTCCTTTTGGTGTGCCATGCTTACGTGGAAAGTAGTAGGCACCACATTGACAATAATCACACTACTGACATACAGTACCCAAACATGTTACATCGCGTGTTGTACTTCGTGTGTAAAGCGAACGAATGCTCACATGGCTGAATGTGCGTACGGCAATGACAAATGGGCATCTCATCATTAAAAGGCGGCATACTCATGCTCATGCTCATGCTCGTGCTTGTGATCGTGCTCATGCTCGTGCTCATTCTCATGCTTGTGTTTCCAGTACCAGCTGATCTGATGGCCATGCTCGCACTCATGCTCATGTTCGTGCTCATGGTCATGGTCATGGTCATGGTCATGGTCATGAAAGTAATGTTGTGCAATGTATGGTGAAGTGTGTTTGAATGTGGTGAAGTGTGGTGAAGTGTGGTGCTTGTGTTGGGTGTGGTGTGGTGCAGCATGAATCCCCCGGGGCTCGACTGGCAGCGCTTCATCGTTGTGGAGGAATGCCACAGCGGCAGTGGAAGTAGCAGCGACACTGACAGTGGCACTGGGAGTGGAAGTGGCAAGAGAAATCGTGTTGTCGGCATCGGCCAAGTGCAGCTACTGCCTTCTACCCCTGCTGCTGACATCGCTGCCGCCTCTTCCTCTCCTGTGCTCGAGTTGTGTAGCCACGTGGTGGACCCTACGTGCAGGTAAGAGAGAGAGAGAGAGAGAGAGAGAGAGAGAGAGAGAGAGAGAGAGAGAGAGAGAGAGAGAGAGAGAGAGAGAGAGAGAGAGAGAGAG